>WOFM01000329.1:394703-699152 GCA_011428145.1 Ericerus pela
AGGTCCCTTAGATTGAAGGCGCTGTACGACTTCAGCGAATGTGTGTGTGTCAATCCACACATTGCCTAATTGTACAGCGGCCCAAGCATGAGGCAGCGTCTCCAACGAGTACACGGTCTTCCTGGGGAGTGGCACAAAAACTCGAGAACAAGAGCTACGGACAAGGTCGCGCTTGTACAAACTCAGAGCCCTGAGCCACCACTCCAGGAGCAGGGTGGTACTGTTGAAGGGGCGCACCTTGACCCCTGGCAGCAGACTCCACCATCTGTCTCAGCATCAATTGCCATTGCGGTACTTTCGAAGGAGTACGGCTTGCACCCTCTTGTGCAGGTCCAACAGAGGTAGGTGTCACGGGTGATGCCGATACTTGATTGGACGTAGAGGATACAGGCGATGTCTGCTTCACCGGTGGAGTGGTGGCAGTAGCTGTGGAGGAGGGAGATGGGATAACGTCAGCAGGTGACGTTGGGGGGAGATGGAGGGAGGGGGGAGCAATGGTCATCTACACGACGAGACAACGGTGCATTGCCGTTACCGCCCTCTGTTGGTGGAGGTGTAGCCCTTAAAAGGACTGTTTCTTTATCTTCCAAAATCTCTGACATGCTAGGGGAAAGACACTCTTGGGACATTTCACCAGTCTATTACACTACGTGAAATATAGTTAAAAGCACCTGATGAACAGCATGTGATGAAGAGTATATAACTGCTGGATGCGTCAAGAGAAGAGTGAGTTTCTAAAACACGAATTTTACTCGTTTTCTTGACCGTAACTGTCGTTTGTTTTCGTCTCGTAAACACGAACGAAGGTGTGGTTGCGTCAGCTGTTGTTGCACATTAATATTACAAGTTCGTTTTGTAGGCGGGGCCAGTTCGTCTTCCAAGGAGGAAGATGCGTCATACTTATGCAACTGGGTGGCGCCACGAAACAATTTTTGTAATACTTCATCATCTACAACGCTTGACTTGTTGTCAGTTGCATGAGCCTACTCGGACGAGTGCGGTAGTGGAAGGGAAATCGCAATCTGTTTGTCGTCGAGCGTAGCATCAGCTGTTCGACTAGGAGACTGGCAAATGGGGTGCGATTGTGTATTTTCCTTCAATAACACTTCAGGATGCGATTCTTTATTTTGATCATGTGTAATTACAATCGGGGAAGAATCGAGCGTGTCGTCTGTGTGTGGAGACAACGTCAAATGTTGGGGTGAGGCATTCAAGGGTGAGTCGTCATTTTTAGGTAAAACGACCTCAGATGACAAGTCAACTGTCAGTCTCAAAGTATCATCGACGGAAGTTGAGTCATCTGGGTTGGCTTCTATATCTGTATAGATATAGGCCGACTTTAGGCGATCGATTGATATACGTGTGTGTCGTCCTTGTATGTCAATCTCGAACCATTTATCCGTACGGTTGAGGACTTTGTATGGGCCAGTGTACGGTGGTTCGAGTGCCTTACAAGGTGTATCAACGCGTAGCCATACGCTTTGAGCTGATTTCAGTTCAGCGGGGACGTATGAGGGTGAGTTGCCATGGTTGCGGGTGATTTGGGTGAATGCATTTGCACTTTCACGAATGCGTTGTGGGAGGTTAGTGCCATCCATGTGAGTGATGACACTTGGTGTGCTATCTTCAAAGAAGTCAGCCTGGAGACGGAGCTCTTCACCATAAACTAGTTGGGCTGGGGATACGCTGCGGAGATGACCGTCGAGCGTAGGCCGAGAAGAATGAGAGGCAAATCGGCTGCCCATTCTCCACACGAGTCTTTGGAGTTATCGCGGGCCATGATGGTGGCTTTGAGAGTTCGATGCAAGCGCTCTATTTAGCCGTTCGATTGGGGGTGATACGCCGTAGTTGAGATTTTGTGTATTCCCAACTGGCACGCAACCTAGTTGAATAAAGTACTTTTGAACTGGTGTCCCTGGTCCGTCGTTATGGTTTTGGGGATGCCAAAGGAGGACACCCAGTGTTGGACGAAGAGTGTTGCCACTCGATCAGCAGAAATATCTGTTGTCATGATGGTGTGAGGCCATCGTATGGCGCGGTCAATCATTGTCAGATAATGACGAACACTAACTGTCGGCAACTGACCCACGATATCGATGTGCACATGCTTTAAGCGATCAGTAGGGCAGAAAGCTTGGAGAGGGGCTTTGGTGTGTCTACCAATTTTAGCTTGTTGGCATGCGGTGCACTCTTTCGACGTAGGTAGGCAGTCAGATCGTAGGCCAGGCCAAATGAATCGATTAACGATCAGACGGGTAGTTGTCCGACCACTCGGGTGCAATAGCCCGTGAATCGAATTGAAGATGGTTCTCCAATATTTGACGGGTACGAAGGGTTGTTTTTCCCCGTGGACGTGTCGTATGTTAAGAATAACGTGTGTCCGGGTACTCTGAACAATTCGAGGATGAGGGCAGAGTTGGGGTCTGCGAGGTAATGGGCAAATTGAGGGTCATGTTGTTGACAAAGGGCCATTTCATTGTAGGGCACAACACAGGGAGAGATAATGGTGGAGATTGATATACGTGACAAACAATCAGCAATTTTGCTGGCGTGGTGAAGCTTTCTCACACGCCTGAAACAGGGCAGTTGCGAGGGGCTTGTGGTCCGTATAGAAGGAGAAAACACGCCCTTTGACCAGGTTACAGAAGTGCTTCACCGCTGCAAAAACAGCGAGTAATTTGCGGTCGTATGTTGGATAACGGCGTTCGGTGTCTGATAATTTGCGGGAGAAAAATGCCAAAGGCTCTAGCAATCCGGCACCATGTTGATAGAGTGTAGCCCCTATCGCGTGGTTAGACGCGTCGGTTGCCAAGACGAGTTGTTTGGACTCGTCGGGATGCGCCAAAAGAGCAGCATTTGCTAACACCTGCTTTAGGATCGAGGTTTTGTCACGTTTTTTATTGGAGTGGATAAGCACAAAGAGTTTACTCTGAATGTGAGCGCAATGTTTAATTGTACGCCGGTAGAAATTCACCATTTCGAGAAAGCGCCTAAGGTCATGAACGGTTTTGGGAAGTGGGAAATCAAGTACAGCTTGGACACATTTGGGAGTGGGTTTGATACCTGTGCTGTTGACTCGATGGCCAAGGAAGGTGAGCTCTTCACGTTCATGTTTGGACTTGTTTCCATTGACAGTGAGGCCAGCGTTGTAAATACGCCAAATGACCTCGGTAACACATTCTTCGAGCTCATCGGGGTTGGAGGCGGTAATGAGGATGTCATCAATGTACACGTAAGTGTAGTTGATGTCTCGCAACAATCCATCAATGTACCGTTAGAAGGTTTGGGTGGTGTTTCGAAGTCCGAAGGGCATATAGGGAAATTTGTAGAGATCGAAGGGTGTTATTATGGCTGTTTTAGGGATGTGTTCTTCGGTCATCGGGACTTGGTTAAACGCCCGCACGAGATCTAATTTTGTGAATAATTTGGCACCAGCTAGTCTGGCGTGAAAATCCATAATCTTCGGGACAGGGTATTTGTTGGAGATAGTTCGTGTGTTGAGTGCTCTGTAGTCACCAAGCATGCGCCATGTTTTGTCGGGCTTCATGTGCATATGCAAGGGGGATGACCAGGCACTTTTGGAGTGTTGGCAGTCACCACGTTTGAGCATGGTTTGGAAGGAAAGGGGGGCTGTTTTTAACTTCTCGGGATGTAGACGACGGGCACGGCAAAACACTGGTTGACCTACAGTTTCGATTTCGTGGGTGATTTTAGTAGGGGTAATCCTCGGGCATAAGCCTTCTTTACCAGTTACACAGGGAAATTTATCGAGGATTTTTTGGAATCGGCTATTTGAGTGGGCGATGGTCAAACAAATCTCCGGGGGATAGTTGATTGGGCGAGGTTTACCTACTACGGCTAGTCCAGTGGTCTTATCAAGGAGGTGCCCTTCGCTGACATCGGGAAGCAGTTGGTAATGGCTGAGGAAGTCTGCTCCAATGATGGGATCAGCGATATCAGCGATGATAAAGGCCCACTTAAATTTGCGTCGAAGGCTGAAATCTACTTGCACCAGCTTAACTCCGTAAGTACTAATTGGAGTTTGGTTTGCAGCATAGATTTGGAGCTTAGCGTTGCATTTCCAGTCTTCAGCGGTTGGAGGTATAGCCAATATCTCCGTGCCAGTGTCAACCAGGAAATGGTGCTTGCTAAGCAGATCTTCCACTAATATCAGACTGAGGTGAAAACGAGTAGGAGTGTCATCTTGACTGACTTGTTTACTCGTTTCCCAAAAGAGTAGGGGATTTGGAATCACAGCGATTGTGATTTTGGGGTTTGTCCAACCACAAACATGGGGGGTCAGAGCAGTTACGCAATTTCCTCCCAAACTGTTATTGATACCATCAGTAGCCATCGTGTGAATGGGAGGGAGAGAGGGTATTTACTGGTCTCTTATCATCGATGACTCATAGCATCGTATGTGGTTTCAAACAACCGGAGCTAGAGTCACGAGATCGCAATCTATCTCTGGACCTGGCGTCGCATGAGCGCAAATGCCTATGTTCAGGGAATGGGGCAGGGTCTTTTGGGGGGTTGACAGAACTCACCTGTTTTCCAGCCAAGAGCTGTTGAAGCAACTGGATAATGGTAGCTAACTCCGAGGAATTAGCTGTTGGTGCTGTCAACAGGGGTGCTGTGGGAGTTGCAATAGTGGAGATGGTGCTGGTCGCAGGGGATGTCGATGGAAAGGTTTGCTCGAGAGCTATTGCCTTGTCAGCTTCGAGCACTGCCTGTCGAGAGGTCGCGGGCTTAGTCATGGCCAATGTCTGGCGGATATTGACCAAGAGGGATTGCAAGAGAAGGTTGTGGAGGACATCGTCATTGACTCTTCCTTCGTTTAGCGTGACGAGGCGGCAATGGTACGCCGAAGGCCTCTCGGAAGGTTGACGATGGTTATTCTCCAGCAGAGTTCTTATTCTTGTGTAGGAGGAAGGGGAAAATTCCTGCTGGATTTGGTTGCCGAGGTTTGACCAAGTGTGCAGCAAGTTGTCAGAATTGTAAAGTAATTCCGACACAGAATTGGCTACCTGGGTCGGCAAGTGGCAGAAGGTTGCCAGGTGACCTGAGACTCGCTGGTATTGCTGCTGGCGCAAGCGAGATTCTCAATTTGCTGCAGCCAGAGATGCACATTCTCGGTGTTGAAAGGTGGTAGGCCTGTGAGTAACCGGGGTGGATGGGCTTGTAAAGGAGGCAAGGTGGTACAGCCAATCGCGGCGGAATTTGCTTCCTGCTGGTGCGATTGATGATCAAGGATAGAGGATAACCTGAGAGCTGAGCTGTCAACCGGCTGGTGCTGGTTGACTGGAAGCTCCTTGCCTGGGAGGTAACTGTCGAGGAATGGGCCAAAGTTTACAAGCGTGGAGGACTGTGGGATTGCCGAGTTTGTCGGTACATTTGACGAACGCATAGTGGTATGCGGCATTGAGTGGATAGCAGTCGTGGAGTTGGGCTGGTTCTCCATCCTCCTGGAGGATTGCTGACTGTGGCCTTTGCAGGCGTCAGTGGAAGAACCAGGTCATCGAGGGACGATGGGGTTAGTTTGGAGGCCATGGTGGTAATTGAAAAAAGAGGCTAAGTTTTCACATTCCTCGTTGGCAGCTGATTGCCGACTGTTTGTTTCTCTTTGAGATGGCTGGTCGGTACTTGCGTACCAACATCAAGCCTGGTAAGAGGAGAGGGAAAATGAAAAAATAGGGTGATGGAGAGGGAGGGAGAAGGAGAACCTTCTCCGTTGGCAGTCAAATGCCAACTGATTTTTATGGACATTGGTCGGTACTTAAGTACCGACAAGCAACGAGGGAAAGGGGAAGGAGAAGGAGAACCTTCTCCGTCAGCTGACAAGAGCCGACTGAGTTACTTCTTCGGTTGTTGGCGGGTATGCCAACGTTTGAAGAAGGGGCGTGGTTTTGGGAAATCAGCTGATGAAAGCAGATTGGTTGTTGTTTCCAAGCTATTTGGAAGCTGTGGGGAAGGAGGTTACAGTTCCTTCCCCTGTTGACGGTGAAACGTCAACAACAAAAATATAATACTTACGTCGGAGGTCACCACTTGTGGGTGTGTGTATAAGTGTACACGACACCACACAAATACCAATATTGGTCGGTTGCGTGTACAGCGAGGAGTGTGTGCGGGCCAAGCCCAGTAAACAAGTTTAGCTGCATAGACAAAATATACAGCCATGAGCACCAAAAGATAGTTCGTGCGTTTTACCCCACTGGCCCGCTAGTTGGTCTACGAATGTGTAATACACACTCGTTTGTTATCGACCACCAGTCGCCACAATTTACTTTTTTTTTTTTTAAATTTCGCTATTAAGGTAATTTGCCAATAGCTGCCGCTCTGCCCATTTCCACCACCTTAAAACAAACTGATGAATTTTAGTGTATTAATGCTTCATCTAGCAACATTAATCAGCAGCATATCACCTGCGATGCTTCCTTTGTTCAGTCGTATCAGTTACTGTTTTATGTCGCACTTGTGTTTGAAGCTAAATTAATTTGATTTCTTTTTGCCAAAAATACAGTGAAATTTAGTGAAAAATTAACAAAATAATAGAACTAAGTGTATCATAGAACTCCTCATATTTTCTAATTTGGGTGATAATAGAATACAGTGTGGTTATGAAATACGCAATACGAACTTCTAGGAATGTTACATTTCAATGGAAACTATACTGGTTTTAAATTCAGATAATTTCAAGTGTGGTGGCTATTGGGAAATTAATGATGCAATTTGCCAATTTCCAAGACAGGTGTCAGAAATTGGCAATCAAATAAAATTCTACTTTCCAATAGCCACCACACTTATTATTCTTGCATTTTGAAAGCTTTTTATGATACAAATTTTCAGAATTATCATAATGGAAAATCTAAACCAGTGACTATAGAAGGCTCTGTATGACGTGTCAAGTGGAATGCTACTGAAGCATGCTGCCATCACTCACTCCATCCCACGAACCACATTGAAAGACAAATATAATAGTCGCTACAAAAAAAATGTCACAGAGCCAGCACAAATTTTCTAGAAACCTACGAGAGAAGTATCTGCACTTGAATCCAGACTTGTAACAGAGCTGGTTTTCTTGTGAGTAAACTAAAATCAGTCAATACAGTGCATGAATTGGTCAAAAAAAAATAAAATTTAAACAAAATTTAAAAATAACTGCCAATAAATGGATTTCATTATTTTTGCTTCGCTATCCAATTATTTTGGTAGGAACAAGCCAGACTTTGCTTCAAGTTAGAGCTGAAGTAACTGTTGAAAATTTAGAATCCTGGTTTGGATCCATGAAAAATTATATCGAAGCTGAAGAATTACAAGGCATATTTGTTGATAGTAGACACATATTTAACTGTGACAAAACAGCTTTTTTCCTAGCTTTAAATGTTGGAAAGGTATTGGCAGAACATGGAGATAAAACTGTTTACTCTGTGTCAGGAAACAGTAATAAGGAAAATGTTACAGTTTTACTTGAAGCAAATGCTCACAATGAATTGATGGCTCCAATGGTTATATTCAAAGGAATACGGATTCCTAAGATGAAAATAACTAATAGTGTACCAACAGAATGGGTAAATGGAAAATCAGAATCTGGCTGGATAATGTCGAGAACCTTTTATGAATATATAGCGAATACTTTTAATCCATGGTTCGAAAAAATGAAAATACCAAAACATGTGATGGTATTTCTTGATAGTATGTATCTCATGTCATGGCATGTTTCTGAATTTTGTTCCAAAAATAAAATCCGTTTGATACCACTATATCCTCATGCCACACATCTATTGCAACCTATGGATAAAGCAGTCTTTAAGCCATTGAAAACTAGTTTGAAAAATACTATGCAAGAATAAAGGCATAAAAATGGTATTGAAGCGCTGAAACGTTACCTATTTTGTTCCTTGTTGAAAACTGTCCTTGATAATATGTCGCCTGAAATACTTTCGAATGGATTTAAAGCATATGGACATTGTCTTTTCTCTCAGATTACAGTTCTTGAACAAATAATTGCAGAAATCTCTCAGATTCATTTGACTGAAAAGAGGTTTTCTTTTTCACATTTGCAACCCCTTGAGAAAAAAATTGGACTAGAGAAAATTGAAGAGTTCAAAATTGGAAAATTTAATGTAAGAGATGAATTGTTGTTAGCAGTGTGAAAAAAATGGAACCAAAATTCAATAAATTCATCCATTAACTCGTCTGCAATATCACCTTCATTTATTTTTATCAGTGCACTGAACTTATCATCTTCACCAACAGTCCATAGTACACCATTGAAAAATAATTTCACAAGCAATCTCACAGAGGCAAATGAATTGAATAAATCTCCAATGTTAGATCCTCAAAGTCCATCTACTTTGTAAGATATATTTACTAATTTACTTTTATTCTTATTGATTTTTCATGTTGATGTTATTCCCTTAAAAATATACGATGTGGCTGTGGCATACACGATTCAAGCAGAGAGGGCATAACATTCTCACTCGATCAGTGACATAGTCCCTCTCTACATTTTCTAGTAATGTGTGGTGGCAATTGCAACACAAGCATAAATGTCCACATCGGATATAAATGCGTGTCCTAACCATTTTCTGGAACCTCACCATGTGTACCTCCTCCTACTTCTTCGTGTTAATTTTTTCATTGTACTTCAGCATCTTATTGTACCGAGTTATTTTGTAATTCTTGTTCATTTACCTCGTGTTGATCTACTGTTTCTGGTACAGCAGCAACTTCTTACCAACTTTAAGAAAAAAATTAAAGTAATAATTTTGAAAATCTATTACTATATTATGATAATGTTTAATCCTTACTTTCTCTATATACATGCAATGAGTATACAGCATTTGCGTGACAAATGTCCCCTCTGCTGGCCAGAGTAACATACCTTCTGCCGGTATGAACAGTCAGCATTATAGTGGCTGTTGAAGCCTCATACATGACATGTGATATGTGAAAGGTTTGGCTATAAATACGGATTGTTTGCAGTTGGGCAAGAGTTTGGAAGTATTCACCTTGAAAACTGCAAAGGTGTGTTGTAGAATCATGAAGGATTATCGTGATTTTGTTCGTCTTAGATTGATCATGTTGATTACATTGATCAGATTGATCTTGTTGATTATGTTGACCAGATTGATCATGGTGATAATGTTGACTAGATTAATCTTGTTGATTATATTGACCAGACTGATCTTGTTGATTACATTGACTTGACTGATCTTGTTGACAAGAAGATGGATAGTGTTGACAAGGCAATTGATTGCGATAGCTAGATTGATTATCTTGACTAGATCGGTTTACTCGAAGAGAGTGAAATCCTTGACATAGATATCCTTGACAAGAATAAAATCCTCGACGAGGTTGATTTGGTTGTCCATTTTTGAGAAACATGAAACACGATTAAAACAAATATAGTAAGAAAATTCTCGATATAATATCATATAACCTGTTGCACTATGAGAACACAAAATACTATAAAAAAAACAATACGATTATAAAAAGTAGTAGTTCATAAATTTTTGGCAATTATTATATTATTCTCAAAGTTGATAGAAAGCATGGTTTTAATAAAATTACATACATATATGATGGTTACTTACCGCTGCATTTTCGTTGTATATATTTTGAGATCTTAATTCGTTGTTCAAAATTTTTATAATTTTATATTTAATAAAAAATAATTAGTAATTTCATCCACTTCAAATGCGATATTGACAATGAAATTCATGATCAGTTTTGACTATTTAACCTGTATGTAATATGGACTGCACCAAGATGAAAAAAAAAATGAAACCAATATCTGATGTATGGGGATGGGAATGGGCAGGAAACGGTGATTTCACTGGAATTTATAGCCAATCAGAATCAAAGAAAGAGTAAAAATACTAATAACAGTTAATTTTTTGTTAACATTCGCCATTTCCAGCATCTTTTTTCCCTTTTTTTCTTTCCCTGTACCTCAGATATTAAGTCTGATCCACACTTGACTAGTTTTCATGCTAGTAGCAAAGTGTGAGTCAGGCTTTAGCTTCATTTTTGTTTTCCATTCATCCACTTGTTTGAGCATTCCAGGGTAGCCTGTTCCTGAAATTCATAGCAACATGTTACCATGTTATAAAGATTTTGAATGATACTGTATTCTGTTCTAATTCGTAGATTTTCTTAAAATTTGGCAGAGATTTTTAGATTGACAAGGCGATTGAGTCTACTAAATTCTAAGAAAATCTATGAATTAGAACAGAACACATTATCATTCAGAATGGTCATAACATGGTAACATGTTGCTATAAATTTCAAGAAGCTATCGGCTAAAAATATGCACATTAAAAATTTAAAGTTAAACTATCAGCTATTAGCTTAGTTCAAAAATTAAAGCTAGTTATCGGATTTTTTTATTTAATTATCCTCTCATTGTTGTATGGTTTTCATTATTTCTAATTCATGCAACAGACCACTTTTACAAATCTCTCGATTGTTATGTACTTAAGTAAATTTGGAGGTTTTCTTTTTTTTATATAAAAAATTTTATTGTCTGCTTCTTATTCACATTTGCTATTTTTTTTTTTTTTTTTTTTTTTTTTTGAAGCAGTCAATACGAAAAGTACAGTGCAAAGATGAACAAGAATACAGTTGATGCGAACATTAACCAGAATATAATCTATATGAACATCAAAGAGATTAATTATATAGGAGCAATTACAAGAAGATTGCACCCTACATAATTCCTCATATAAATTAAAACACTGCATCTCATTTCAGCTGATAGTAAATCCAAATATGATTCTTATTGTTTTCCACATTAATTATATACTTACAAGCTAACCACCTCAAAACGGCAGTTTGGCTTGTGGTTGTCCAAGTGTGGATGTGTGTGAAGGTGGTGTATGCGCAATTAATTTTGGGGAGTAATAAACACCAAATATTTTATGGGCTTTACTTTTATTATAGTTATTAGTTTAATTTGAAGCCAAAATGTATTCACATTGTTTGTGGTAAAAAGAATAGAACTTAAGATGATCGTTGGTACTTTTTTTCAGAACACCAGGATCGTCATTGATATGTTTTGTCCACACAAATGTGTATTATATCCACACTCCACAGCAATAAGACTTTTCTATTTTTGTAGCTATATTTCTTATATGAGTGGTGAAAATGTACCCTTTTTTTTAGTCTGGTCTATAATATTTTGGACGCTGAATTTAAATTTGTTATTTGTGTTGAGCTTCAAGATTCTCATATGGATCAAAATGGGCCTTCCTAAAAGGGGCAGAAATACAAAGTGCGAGCTATTAAGAATTATTTCATATAAATTTCCATGGTTTTTGAGATGCTGAAATCAAATTTATCATGAGTTTTTGGCTTAACTCCTCCTATGAGGCTTACAATAGGCCCCCAAAAGATTGGAAATATGAAAAACGTAATTGGGGAGTGCTTCATGTAGTACTGAAAAAAAAGAGTGAAAATTTGTTTGTAAAAGTTAATAAATTTCTATGAGTGATATGGGTAGGTAATTTAGATTTAGGTACGTTCACTTAATAGCATTTAAACAGACAGAAACCTTTCTTGTTCCATACCTCCATAAATGTTATAATATATATTATTAATTAGCATCATATTATCAATTAAGGTATGAATTTGGCTGATAATAATGAGCCTGAAAGAAAGCGATCTTGTAATTGTGTTCCTGATAATAGCAGGACATATTCACAGATGCTTTCATACAGGTTGCAACAACAGGAGCGAAACAGAGAACGTGCAAAAACTATTGCCAGAGTAAAAAAAGTTGGTTACAAAATATTCAATTCTTGCATGCTACCCAACATCTTTATTTAATGCCATTTCTGGATGATGTAGACAAAATAAAAAAAATTATTTTTTATTTTCTCAATTTTGAGGAGCTATTTCCTTTTTACCCCATTAATTAAATAAAAACATTTGCTTCAAAAAATTTTTATTTATTTGCCCTGATTATTCATGATTGGAATCGCAATATTGACAATAAGATATCAATACCTAATATTATTTAGGAGTTTTGGGAATTTTTAAAGGTTGAAACATGAGGTATCCGGGTAAAATACGTTTCGGTTACCTGCAATTATCAACGTCGGTTGATTACTCGTAGGCAACCGGGTTTTTTCCCAAAATCGATAACCGCTCTTCACTTTCAATTATGTACGCATATTTGAAAGTAGGAGAACGGTTATCCCGGCCCGGTCTTATCTACCACGATTACGGCTTGTCCGTTCTCGTGGTATATTCGTCCGATCACTCTCGCTTTACTTATGTTCGACCACGGTACTGGCGTACTTTATTCTCACTTATATTTTGCACCATGCTTTTTTCACATCTGTAATTTTTCATGCGCTACGTCTTCATTCATACCCGCCTATGAAGACGAACCTGTGTATTGCTGTTGGTAATTATGTTTCATACGTACGATTACAGGTATGTTACTAGTATTTCTGTTTTTATTATGATGTGGTAGTTCTTTTACTTGTGGGTGAAATGGCGGGGCAAAGCTCAATCGTCAACACGTAACTTGTTCTTCCCAGGTGGTTTTTGGTTGTCGATATTCTTTCTCTTATGTATTCCAAATTTTCAACGTTCTTGGGGTTACTTAAATTTTCCCCCTGGATCTCTTTCCAGGCGCACGAGGTCCATTTGGGGTCCTCGTGTTGTACCCTTATTAGTGTTTTAGGGGACATAGGAAGTGGGTTTCTGGAGTTGTGCCAGGTCGTCGATACGGTCCTCGCTGGGGGTGCAAACAAGATGTTGGCAGTCCACCGGACGCAACCCTTTCGGGGTGTTGCCACCCCGGTTGGCATACCACAAACAACAGAACTTAGGGACTTTTGATAATGAACATTTGCAAAACTCCTTTCAGTGTCAGTCATGCAATTTTCAAAATCACATCCATGTAGATACAGTTTCATCGATTTTCATGTAGGTATTTAAAGAAAATCTATAAATTTAAATGTATATTGTACTGAGACCCAGAAGTGAAGGTAGGTTCAGTTTTTGTTTCATAACCACAGGAAAATTTAGCACTATTAACTGAAATTCATACCTGTATATATACACTAATTTCTGTTGAACTCGATATAGGTTAAAATTTTTATCCGATAATACTGAAATTTGGTACCTTTATTTGAATATATAAAAGGATGAACCTTGTTGTTAGTCCAGATTTGCTCTATGGTTCATCTATTAGATCCAATTATGTTTCATTTTTAGGGCTTAAATGGTTCTAAAATGTTTAATTTTTCATCAATAGTCACAAACTTTAATACAGACATTAAATATATTATAATCATCATTCTGAAAAAAATGTTTTTCAATTGGCCTAATGGTTGATGAGTTGAGTTGATTGAAAAAATTTTTAATTTATTGCTAAGAAAAGAATATAAAGTTCAGATGAACCAAGGAAGCTGGTTGAAGGCAGGTTTGCTTTTATTTAATTTGCTAAGCAGTTATTTAATAATTTATGTATATTTTAGTAACTTCCCAACACTTACACTTCATTCTTTCATTTAATTATGAATTTCCTGGAACTTCATTTTGAATATAATTTTTACTTAGCATTCTCCCAAATAATTTTCATATTTTGATTTTTTTATTGCATTGTTGTTTTTTTTTTTATATCAAGACCCCTACATTTTCCTAGTGTGGCTTACTTCTGCGTGGATTTGTTTTATTTTTTATTTTTGGGAGGAAGGGTGGAAAAAATTGTGGGTTAAACACCTGTATTTTAGTTCATTGAAATGTTTCACACTTGTATAACAAATAACTATTTTTATACCATAAGAGCAAATAGAGAGCAAAAACAACAAATCTGAAGAATAATATTTCAGTGTTGTTTTGCATGTTTTATTCAAGTGGTCTGCCTGGTGCACTGATTTGGTGCTTCGATTTCATCCCCCTTCACTATTACAACTTCAAAAATATCCTTCAGATGCTGGGTGAAATAACCAAGTTTGGTAAAATTTTGGTATGCTAAATATGGTTTTTACCTGTCTCACAGAACTGGATTTTACTGGCTTCACAAGTTCTCAACCAATGACTTATCTGAGTTGATTTGCATAATGAACATAATGAGGTACCATACACATGATATCTGAAGACAAAAACATTGAGAAATATGTTTTACTAGAGAAGAAGGTGATGATGAAATTGAAGGATTATTGAAATAATAGCATAATGTTACAAAATAAAACAATTGAAAATTTTGATTACTTCGTTAATAGTGCCCACAGTGAGAAATTCCAAAATTCACTATGAGGGAGAAAAACCAGGAAAAGACCTAGGGTTTGTTCTTGCCAAACTCGTGTTTTTACATTTTAATGAGTCTAAAAGGCTAAAAATTTTCAAACTAATTATTTCCCCATTTTCTCAAATTTTAGTCCCATTCAAAACCTACATCATTTACCACAGAATTTCCCTACCATAAATGACCATCCAGCCAGACATAAATTTCAAATTTTTATTGTAAAACTTGTCAAAGGGAAGGAACCAAATAGAGTGAATTCTTCCATTTTTGGAAATTTAGAACAAGCTCAAAATTGGTGAGAGTGAGAGAAGTCACTTAATCAAGTTCCATTTTGTTGGAAAGCCGGAAAAAATATCAGGCTACAAAGAAAAATAGAAAAAGATAAGGGGAAAAATGTTAGATAAATTTTTCATTTCTCTAGAAGAAGAATGGTGCTAGTTCAACTATGTTGAAAATTTCAAGGATACCTCGAAATGACTAAGTAAGCAAAGCCTGACTAAGTAAGCAAAGCCTAACTAAAAAAGAAAAAATTAGTGTTTGCTGGGATACGCAATGAAAGTGAAACTTCTACACAACTATTTATTTTAGTCAGGGAAACAGTGTGGGTAAAGGTATGATGAAGTAAGAAAAAAATAAAAAGCAGAAGAGAAAGAATATTGAGTAAAAAATAATAATTCTTTTCATTTAGCTAAGCTGTATACATCAGCAAAAATTAAAGGAAGTTCCTATTGCGGCGTCTGTGGGTGATAAAATAATTCGTCAATGATTTAAAAGAATTATTTGTTTCAGCATATTATAGATTCTTATCTCAAACGAAACAATTTTACTGTTCATCCATAAGAAATTTCACTTTAAAAAACGAAACACTTTTGATGCGCTACTTCTAAAGAAAAAATAAGACAAACAGATGTTGAGCATTCAAAATTTTCAAAATGTTATTAATCTGTTACAAAATGTAAAAGTCGTATTGTTAGTATGATTTTCAATTATCATCATTACTATTTAATAAATGTAAGGGCTACAGAAATTTGTTTATCAATAATTTCCCTAAATTCAATGTGTATGTGTCAACTACCTAGCACTGAAAAAAACAAAACAGTGACAAAAGTGTAAAGAAAGAGAAAGACAAGAGACAGTTTCTTACTTTTTATTTTTTTTATTATTATGCCAAGCAGACGTTGTAGCCTGTCACAACCACGTATATCAGGTGTGCTCAACCTTTCTGAACTTACGAGCCACATTTAAAATTTTCATGAATTCAATTGTGAATTCAAGTGACAAGTTCTATTCATAACAGCTCCAAACTTGATAACAATGTCCAAAAACAAGTATTACACTGATTAATATTAATTATACTCCATTCAGTATTCAGTATAGTTAAATATTTTTGTCAATAAAATTTTGTATGGTTTAGTATTTTTGTTAGCTGCTAATCTAATTTCATTGTGATTGGCATTCTTTCAATTTTTTTTTGAAATCTCTTCATAGGCCAGATTACAAGGCTTCATGGGTCGCATGTGGTCCGGTTGAGCCCGCATGGTGTATATTATCAAAGTAAAATGAGTTAGAATTTCTTTTATTCATCCCCCTTAAGTTTTAACTGACTTCGAAAAAAAAGGAGATGTATATCAATTGGATCTATATATGTCTCTGTTTTTTGTTTTTTTATGTTTGTTCCAGCATAATTTCTTAGATTGGGCACCGTTATTGATGAACTTTCTTTAAATGATAAAGGATGATCTCATGGTGGTCCCATTTATTTTTCCCAACAATCGATGGTGTAGTTTTGGAGTTACCTTTAAATATAAAAAACTGCTAGTTTTAAACCAATATTGCCGCTAATGCTGAAAACAAAAAATCATTGAAAAATTTTTTTTTCAAAAAATAGAACGAACTTGAAAACAAAATAATAAATAATGCGCTAAAAAGTGAAAAATAATTATTTTAGAATTTCTCCTGAAAGATCTATAAGTCTAAGGACTGGAATTATTGAAGTCGGCGCTCTTTTCCTTTGCCATGTAGGTTTATACCTATGTCAATCCTTCCAGTTTTATACGACAAAACTTTTTAATTAGCGCCAACTTCAATGATTCCAGTCCTTTGACTTTATTGATCTTGCTGGAGAAATTTTAAAAGAAATATTTTTTACTTTTTTCTGCGTTTCATAAGTCCATTTGACCTATCATGACATTAATTTGTATCAGTTGATTTTCCTATAGGTCAGGAATTAAAGCAGACGACGAACTTTCAAAAGACAAAGCATTAACACCCCGTATCATTTTAAAATATCCCCCCTCGCCCCACTCTGGGCCCCAGGAATTGGCCGCATGCCAATATTTCAAACCATTTTCTATGCCCCATCCAACAACACGTACCGCATGGCCACCCATAATCCAGCCTCTTGGAGTTGGAACATAAACACCTGTGAACAGAAATTAATTGTTGTTATTCACACAGTGAAATGCAAAAATATAAAATTAAAAGGAATACCTAAACATTTATTTTCACTGAAGAATAGTATGAGAATACTTTTTTGGAGAGCAAGCTGTTACTGAAGAGTCAGTGATTCTTTTCTTCGTTTTTGTGTATATACATATAATATAGATATAAAAGAATGGTACACAATGGGTCATGATACACAGTGGAACTTTTTAAATAAAATGAGCCATTTTTATTTTTTCGTCTGGAACATCACTGATAATGGTAAAATACCTCATGACGTACACCCCAACCCAAAAATTGTTTAGAAAACATGCATTCTTCCTTTGTTATCACTGATTTATTATTTTCATATGTTTGAAGTTATTTTTTCAATTATTTTTCAGTTTATAAAGAATTTCAAAAAAATATTTAAAAGAGATTTCATTATATTATAATTATCTTTAGTTGATATTTCTTCTGTGTACATGCACAATTTCAGCCTAAAATAATGATGAAATTTACTTTATGAAAATACTAAAATATGCATATTTTAGTTGGCTTGAATAAAACTACTAGCATTCCGCCGCATTATCTTCTCAATTATTCTAGAAGTTAATCGAACGGTCTTATTGTAAAAGAGTGCACTTTACAAGGTCATGATCACTTTGAAAAGTACCTGCTGCTTCTGGAGGGTAAACGTACAAGACTTTTGCGTTTCACTAGTCACACTCCTTAGGCTACTGTAAGAAACCACATTCTTCATAAAGATCTAACTGAATTCCTGGTTGATTTACCACAGTTGTACTTTTGTTAGTGTGAATGGCTGACTTGCATGGACTTCGAGTTATACTGGTTAGGTCTACTTCACAATAAACCAGAAAAAGAATTAGAATAGGTATGGAAATGAGAACATAAATGAGGAAGAGAATAAGAAATTAAATTCACAATATTGACCTAAGTGAGAATCAAAAACAAAAATCGAATGAGGAGATAGTAAAATTATTGTTGCGCATGTGTAGTTAAGTATTATTGGGATCATGAATGAGAAAGTTAAAACAATAAATTGCGGTTATGTTTTCCATTTCCGTTCCTGGGTTCTCGGTTTCCTCTATTGTAAATCATTTTATTGATTTTACAAAGTATATTACAAAGTTTAATTTTCTCATTCTCATTCTCGTTAATTGAAATGTAGGCTTTTATTATTACTCGTCAAAATTTTTGCAAGGGTAATGAAAATGGTAAATTTAAATTATTATAGATCCAATTAATAAAAGCTAAACTTCTGAGCGCTGTGTGAAATAATGAATTCTACCAAAATTACCTTTTTTATAAAATAATAAGTCTTCTACGATCCAGAAGCCCGCTACTAGGGGTCCATTTCTATAAATTTCATCACGTATTCGATCTTCCTGTGAAAATGTCGAGTTTTCTTTTACAAAATACCAACTCTTAACTGGAATAGACAATACTTATTAGGTTAATGGACTAATTTTAGAGTAAAACCCATTTCAACCAAATAATTTCATTCTTCTTCCAACCTTTGAATACGTTCGAATCTGGTTCATGTGTGTAAGAATACCAATCATTATTACATTTTTTTGCTCTGCATACTGGAGTTCTGCTGCGGTGGTGTTCGCACGGCATTTTACTCGAGGAAGGAAAACCACAAGGTCTGATTGTATACGGTTGACAACCCTGGAAAATTACATCAGAAAAATTACCAACACAAAATGCGAAACCCATGTTTAGTTCTCCTGTCGCACCCACCGCATTCAAGTTGGTTGACACTTACGTCATCTGAATCGTAGTCACCGCCCGTTATTGTACCATTTATCAACAAAAAATTATTCACATGTTGAAAATAGCCTCCCGAACAACCATAATTTCTTGTATCACACGCTGTAATATATTCTTGCGAGAGTGTTACGTTATATTTTCCCTTGCTTTGAATACAAACGCGATCGCCGAATGCAGCAGCAGTTGCGACAGCCTGAAAATTAGGACGGTCATTACTGAAATTGATGCTGAAATTATTCTGAACGATATATCTATTAGTGGTTGACAATATGCCTAATAGTTTTTTTTTTTATATATATAAGAAAGATGAGCGATTTTTCCCATGTTGCCAGGTATGTTTGTGCGCGTGGATATGAAAATCGTATAGGTTGAATGTTCATTTTTTGTTTTTAGAATTTCTTTTTTTTTATAGAACCCATTAGGCTACATAAAAGAATGAAAAAAAAAAATGCAATTAGTAAAGAAAAAATTTAAAAAAGTCTTCAAAAATCAGCAGTGATTGAGGACTTCAAAGCGTCCATCTTCCAATAGTAACGCGAGCATTTAGTCGTAGCGCTACAACTGCAGTTGAAGAATTGCGAGTATTTTTAATATTCATGTATATTAGCCAGCAATTATAGTCAAAAAGAAGAGATGTTTTTGCTCATCTCAGTTAAAAAAAGAAATTACGCTTCCTAATACATTGGAAAACTATTTCGTGTAGAAAACTTATTCTTATTACCTAATTAATTCAATAATCTGGAAATCTGCGATACTTTCAATGAACTATGTAAGAAAATATAATTAAGTTAATATCAGCCGGTACTGGTATAGTAAAGTTTTCAGAAATAAGTTATTCAAAAGTCCACCCACTGTGTTTGATATGAAGACCACCTACTTTACTTTTGATTAGTAAGAAAAAAAATATAGGCCCCTTATTAATACTTCAAATACCATTAGAATATTTTCATATCTTAAAACAGAGCTAAAAGACTTTGGCTTTTCACCTAAGGCAAGTGGAAGTAGCTTTTGGAAGACTAATAGAAACTACCGAAAATTAAGATCAAGATCGAATATCCAAGACCGATACCAAGACTAGCTAAGGCAGATTAAGACAAAAATAAAAGTTTGGAAATTGAACAAACTTGAAAATTTTTGAAATGTTGGTACCTACCCAAATAATTTCCAGTAAGTATTTAATTTTTTTTTCTTCCATATGATATGAATAATAGTTTTAATTTAGCTGTGGGGACCATCCTCCCTTCTTTTGGAGCTCGGCCCCAGTCGACAGACCGCGGACTTGGTCCATCACCAAGTCTGCGCAATTAAGTCTACGGACGTAAAAAACAATTAGGCGCTCGTAGCACTTAGGCTAAACAGACCAGCAACAAAATTCATTCTCTTTTTAGCCGACGTGTTACAAACATAGCCTAGCGTGAACGTGCATACAAATACGCACGTGTTGTGGTCTAGGCTAAACATGAAACACGCGCCTATCTTCCGATACTCGTGGATGACGTACATGTTTAGCCTAACATATACACTGGCGATGCCTTTCGTTAGTTGCCGGTTTAGGAATGTTGTAAAAGGTTGGCTGCCTTACCAAAACGGTAACACCCAAACACGCAAATCCAAATCTATTTGCCTGTGGGTTTTAGAGGTGAACCCACAGCCTGGTGACTCCGACGTGATATTTTTTCACGTTGTGATTTTTACGTTGGGAATTTTTTTAGGAAGCAGGCGTGAAAACGCTAGCTGGCGGAATACCGCTGGCCTGCTAGTGCGAGCAATTGCGCTTGTCTAGCGGAAATCTTCGCTGGACTCTTAACTTGGAGACTGACTGTGGAAAATTAACCCCCTTTTCCAAATAAACGTTGTCCACTAGGAAGGGTAACGGAACATGCCTAAAAATAAGGAAACATCTCACAAATTGTGGTAACCCACGATTTGTAAACCTAGGATCCTCTGACGAGTTGAATCTATTCACAATGGTAGATGAAAATGTTGTTGAAACTGCTGATCAACCAGCTCAAAATATAGCTAGGCAAGCAGCTGTTCGAACAATCGCTTCCAAAGAAGCTGAGAATCAAGAAAAACTTATTCAAGACTTAATTAAAGCTAGTGTAGAAGAAGCCTTGGACAAACAACAAAAATTGTTTGGCCACCTCCAAAATAAGAAAAGGAGAGTTGAACTTCCTACGTTCTTGCCCAAAGATGTAGAAACGTGGCTTATGCAATTGACAGGCTGCTTCAGGGTTGAGCAAATTCCCCATGAAGAACGCTACCAGCAACTTTGTGGTAGCATGCCAGCTGAAATAATTAGGGCTTGCCCAGACATAATGGACTGTCTGGAGGATGAGGAAGACCCTTACGAATGGTTCATTCAAAAAATAAGAAGAACCATTGGAACCACTCAATGCCAGGAAATAAGGCAATTACTGAGTGGGATGTCAATTGGAGACGACAAACCAACTGTTTTCATGACGAAATTGGTTAAAAAAGGTGATAACCATGTCTCTACAATGGTAATTGCAGATAGATTCTGTGAGCAGCTACCAGCTTCGATGGTACAATCGCTGGGTGCTCTAAACCTGACCAATGCAAGAACCGATGACGACCTTCTGGCACTAGCCAAAGCTGCAGAAACTGCAATGGAGTACACAGGGAAACCTGCCATCCAAGCAACAGCAGCTCCTGCAGACAAATTGAGTAAGCTCCGAGCCGAAATAGCTGAGTTAAAAATGGAAACTTGCAAGGCCAGAGACTACACATCTGCTAGGAGCAATTTCAACAACCGATCCAAGAGTAGGGGACGTGCCCCCAATAGAAATAAAAATAGGCAGTCACGTTCTCAAGGACGGAGAGATGATAAAAATAGGAGTCCAACACCTCTGAGGAGATCCAAATCTCCCAAGAAACTAGATCCAAACTGGTCAGCAGCTCTTTGCTTCTACCACAATCGATATGGAGAAAAAGCAAAGGCTTGCAATACCCGCTGTAAACGATGGGTGGAGAGGATGGTCCAAGATGTGCAGGAGAAGAAAACTCTCCTCGCAGAGATTGAAAAGAGAGAACGGACTAATAAGTCAAACTAAACCTAGGGATCATATCGGTGGCTACCGATCCCTCGCCCAAACACTCTCGCCGCCTGTTCATCATGGACAGGACAAAAAGGAGAAAATTCCTCATAGATTCTGGTGCTGATCTCAGCATTTTACCAGCTAAAGATAAACATAAGAAATTTTCTCCGAAATCCAAATTAAATGCAGTTGACGAACATACATTCACTGCATATGACAAAAAACATTGAAAAATAGACATTGGTCTCCATAGGGACATGTCATGGGATTTCACAATAGCTGATATATCACAACCAATACTTGGAGCAGATTTTCTTGCCTACTATGAGTTGGTAGTCGATTTAAAAAATAAACGTTTAATCGACTCTACCACTACCAAATATGTGGAAGGCATAACAAAAAATTACAAATTACTAGATACTTCCATTGAAAGTTGTGCAACTGTAGACAAAAATTTCCTAAAAATACTGAATGAATATCCAGGTATTTTATTGCTATCAATAAGGAAACATCTGACATACAAACACGATACAGTGCACGTAATAGAAACAAGGGGTCAGCCTTGCTCAGCAAGGGCACGTAGATTGCCACCCGACAAACTTGCTGAAGCCAAGAAGCAATTTTCTAAAATGATAGAAGAAGGTATTTGTCGACCTTCTAACAGCTCATGGTCTACACCAATACATATGACCAAAAAGGCTAATGGAACCTGGAGAATCATCGGGGACTATAGAGCCCTAAATGCTAAAACCATTCCAGACAAATACCCCGTACCCAATATAATGGATTTCAATAACAATATGAAAGGAAAAACAATGTTTACTAAAATAGACATTAATTGGGGCTTCCACCACATACCAATGGCCGAAAAAGATATCTGCAAGACAGCACTTATCACTCCATTTGGCTTATTCGAATACCTACGAATTCCATTTGGACTTAGAAACGCTGCTCAAACTTTCCAACGCTTTATAAATCAGCTATTGAGGGACTTACCATTCACATATGCATATCTAGATGATATATTCATATGCTCAGAAAGTGGAATTGAGGAACATGAGAAAAACGTAAGAGCCGTATTACAGTGTATACACACTGCCGGCCTTATGGTCAATTTACCTAAAAGCGAATTTGCTAAAACTAGTATTGACTTTCTCGGGTACCAAATAACACCCGAAGGTATAGCCCCCTGAAAACAAAGGTGGAGCCAATATTGAAATTTCCTAAACCCAAGAATGTTGCAGAACTTCGAAGGTTCCTAGGAATGATCAATTTCTACAGACGTTGCATAAAAAATGCTGCTTCAGAACAAGGCAAACTGTTCGCCCTTATTAAAACTAAGAAAAAGCGCGACAAAATGCCCATTGAATGGACTGAAAAGGCAGAACTAGCATTTGAAAATACAAAAAACATGCTAGCCAATGCAACGTTACTGGCTCTTCCTGATGACAGTCTTCCACTCTGTATCTCAACAGACGCATCCGATTTTGCAATAGGTGCAACCTTATACCAAATAAAGGATAACACCAACCAGCCCCTTGCCTTTTTCTCGAGGAAACTTTCCAAAACTGAGAAAAATTATAGTACTTACAACCGGGAGTTATTGGCAATAAATGCAGCAATAAGGCATTTCAGACATCATGTAGAGGGTAGATGCTTCACCGTATATACGGACCATAAACCCATAACACATGCCTTTGAGCAAAGAAGTGAGCATGCCTCACCTCCCCAAATAAGACAAGTTGAATTCATTAGTCAATTCACAACTGACATCAGGTATATTAAAGGAGAGCTGAATGAACCAGCTGATGCCTTAAGCCAAATTGAAGCTATCATAACTCCATCTCAGTTACCATATGCTGAAATAGCAAAAGATCAGCTGGAAGACGAAGAATTGCAAAAATTGCTATCTTCCAACACCACTGGTCTCAAACTAAAACTGAGAAAACTCCCTGACACAAAATTATTACTAATATGTGATGTGTCAACAGGTAAAGAACGTCCATTTATTCCATTAAAATACAGAAAAATGGTGTTTGACAGTGTGCATAACCTATCACACACTGGACCTTGTAGTACTACAAAACTCATGACCTTGAGATTCGTATGGCCCAAAATAAACTCAGATTGCAACAATTGGGCCTGTGCCTGTCTGAATTGTCAGACAGCCAAAATTGGCAGACATACGAAATCTGCATTCAAAAGGTTTAGACCAACCGATCGGTTTAAAAACCTTCATATAGATCTAGTGGGTCCATTACCCCCATCACAAGGACATAAATACCTCCTTACGATGATTGACCATGCAACTAGATGGCCAGAAGCAATTCCATTAATTGAGATGTCAGCACAAACAGTAGCTACTCAATTATATACAACCTGGATTGCTAGATTTGGTGTACCCCAAAGTATTACAACTGACCAAATTAGGCAATTCGAAAGCCAACTATTTAATGAACTAACCAAAACCTTGGGTGTTAAACATTGGGCTACTACAACCTACCATCTCCAATCAAATGGGAAGGTAGAAAGGTGGCATAGAGCTCTTAAAGCTTCTATAATGGCTGCCGACACAAAAAGATGGGTAGAGATCTTACCTACCATCTTGTTAGGCCTAAGATCAGCCTTACAAACAGACACTAGCCACTCCCCTGCTCAACTAGCATTAGGCGAAGAACTATGCTTGCCAGGGGACTTCTTTATCGAATCAAAAGAAATAAACCCCGAAACCTTAGTGCAAAACATAAAAGATGATGCAAATCAATTCCTTAAGCAAGCACCTACTCACGGTAAACAAAAACCTTACATCTCAAGACACTTAGCTACAACATCGCACGTGTTCTTACGAGAGGAAGGAATGAAACGAGCTTTACAAAAACCCTATTCTGGACCATACAAAGTAATTGATCGAACAGAAAAAACGTTCACAATACTTGTATTAGGACAGGAAAAGAAGGTGTCGATAGATCGGGTCAAACCAGCATTCCTAATTAGTGAAAATGCAGAATTGGACAAAATGATAAATGAAAATAAAAATAAAAATTTACAAAATTCAGACAATAAAGACAAAAAAACAAATATAAAACCTGACTCACAAACAAATAAAACACGAAAAACATATAGTGAAGTGGTAAAATCAAACACCAAAAATAAGAAGAAAGTCAGATTTAATGAGGAAATAATAACTCACACATATAATCCTGAAAGCCCAATCAAGCCTAAACAAAGAGGCAGGCCAAGAGGAACATATAAAAAACGCAATCAGAAACCAACAAGAACATCACCTCGATTTTGCAGAGAGTAAAAATATATAGATATAATAAAAATCCTACACTCTTATCGCACGTGCTTTTTCTAACACACTAGCACATCGACCTCAAAATCGAAGGTTATATAAAAACACATAAAACACACTATAGACTGACATCACAAACAGCTGATTGCAAAAGGAAAATCGAACCAAATCACTGCAACAACTGACAAACACATTTCACTCGCCTGTCGACTGTTGCTCAAAGCACCACTCTTTAGTTCAACTAGAACTGTTTGCTTTGATTTCATTCTACTTTCGAATTTCCTATTATTTTTTATCTTATTTTTCATTATGTTCTCAACTACCACTATGGAAGTTGACCAACTTCTCGATTACGAGGAGGAAATGTTGCTTTCTGATGCAACTCAACCTCCTCCACCTGCCAAAAACAATTCTCAATCCTCAGAGAATGTTGCTGATGTTGAGTCAATTCTCAATGAGATGACGTAACAAACCCCAAAAATTCCTCCGTTTCCTGCGGACCAATCGGCAGCTTGATCCTCTGTGGCTAACACCACAGAGCCACCTGACGCTAGGAAGGCGAGCATTTTCCTTGTCTCCGAAAATCAGGCTCTTTCGATAATCCCGAAACCAGAGCCGAAATTTTCAAATTTTAAATTCCCTAACTCTGTCGTCCGTAACAACTTTCAGAACACTGGCATTTCCAAATCGCCACTTCTCCAAAGTTACACTCCTTTCCATAAAAATACTCAGGCGGGTGAACATGGACACCACCCTCGTAGGAATAGAAAACGTGGTATCCAATCCAGAGCTAACTATCAGCAACGCCGTAGACTATCCTACTACAACGGGACTATTGCGGGACATACCCTCGGCGTGGCCCTCCGAGACTTAATCTTCGGAGGAAATGCCAATCCTCACAACAATGCGAGGCCACCCACTGGACACAAATGAGTCATCCACGGGTTCCCCCAGACTTTGGAACATGAGTCGTTCCACCGACAGTGAAACTGAGGGGGAGTAGCTGTGGGGACCATCTCTGCCCCAGTTGACAGACCACGGACTTGGTCCATCACCAAGTCCGCGCAATTAAGTCTACGGACGTAAAAAACAATTAGGCGCTCGTAGCACTTGGGCTAAACAGACGACCAACGAAATTTGTTCTCTGTTTAGCCGACGTGTTACGAACATAGCCTAGCGTGAACGTGCATACAAATACGCACGTGTTGCGGTCTAGGCTAAACACAAAACACGCGCCTATCTTCCAATACTCGCGGATAACGTACGTGTTTAGCCTAACATATACACCGGCGATGCCTTTTGTTAGTCGCCGGTTTAGGAATGTTGTAAAAGGTTGGCTGTCTTACCAAAAAGGTAACACCCAAACACGCAAATCCGAATCTATTCGCCTGTGGGTTTTAGAGGTGAACCTACATTAGCTATTAAAAATTGTAAAAATTATGGACGGAGGACCACATATTGGATTTGATTGTGAAGGGCCATGACTTGCAGTAATGATACAAGGCAAGATATAAACTGGTAAAATATTTTTTAAATAGATTTTCTATTGAAAATCCATTTATTAATCTTGGTGTTATGGAACGACCTGGAGGTGGAGGTGGGTATGTTTTTCTTTTCATAACTTAAAGAAATTTTGGCACTAAAAACTCAAATTCATGTCCCTATAATAAATGTACAGGTCATAAATTATTTCCCCAAAATTGATTCACCAAAATTATTCTTCTAAATTCGATCTACCCAATGAAAAACAGGAAAAGAAAGACAAAAGACGTTTTTTCCATTTTTATCATGTGGATGGCCAACTACCCAGCTACAGACGATTGCTTTTTTTAATTTATTATTATTTTTTTATTAGCTTATCACAATATATCTATCACTTTAATAAACATCAAGATGGAAATTCTTTCCCTGAATATTATTATTATTATTATTATTATTATTATTATTATTATTATTATTATTATTATAGTTTTGTTACAAGATTCTGGTATTTGGTTGAATAAGTATATTGGATATATTGCATGTTGCAATGTTCTTCGTGAAAGAGTACTTCGCTTTTGGCAATATTTGCGGACTGTTGGGATTTAAAATCAAATAGTCGTCCTCTGGTGGCCCATTTAATAAACAAGTTGATTTTGGGATTATGTACTGCCTTGTAGCATTGAGAATATACACAATCAGAGCTTTTGAAAGCAATTCCACGAAAACTGTAAATAGTAAAAAGCTGAAATTTTTAAAAGACATCCACATAGGTTATCTTAAGTTCTCTGAAATTCTTTTCGAAATCGTATGTTTGTTTGTCGAGATTTTGCTGAAGTTATGTTCAAATACTGTGATTTTGATGATAAGAATTCAGTGCGATATCTCGAGAAACAAATGTACGATTTCAGCCAAAATATCAGGGAATCATCAGATAACATATGTAGATGTCTCCTACAATTTTCAGCTTTCTAAAACTCACCGTTTTTGTGTAATTGCTTCCAATAACTTTGATTTTGTATGTTTTCAATGTTAAAGAACTTCATTATCCGGAAATCAACAGCGCTAGTTGCGCTGTTTAGCGGAAGCTTTATATCCCAATAGTCATTTAAAGCAAAAATAATAACCCTTATTCAATTTTGGTATGCGACAAGGTTATAGTTAGTTTCACCCGTTGTACGCTGTAACTCCTTTTTATTTGATTCAACTCCTAAATTATTTCACAGAATTTGAAAAAAAAAAAAATGTAATGAAATCGTATAGATATGAATTTTTTAGTCAACTAATTTTGTAACATGATTATAATGCTCTGGTTTTCAGCAATTTTAGATTTTCATCATTGCTTTATACACTTCTGAGTAACTTATGAATAAATTCTCAAAATTTAAGCTCGTCCTTGGTTTATAAAAAATTTTCGTCGCTTTTATACATCATTACATCCAGTATTATATACTGTATATGAACATGTTTTTTTTTATGAGTGATTAAGTTACAAATTAGTGAATTACCCAGCAAGATCCACAATTGGATTGATCACGAATATGATTAATCGGACAGTTAACGTCTTTCTTATTCACCCAAGTGAACTCTTCTGGAAGACCAGTTCCGTCAGTGCCAGGCTTCAGAGTAGCTTTTTTAATAAGACTTCGTGGATTTGACTTGGTGAAGTTCCGACTACTAGGTAATATGAGTCCCATTTTATTTCTGACGAATAATTTCACATCGACTTGAGTCGAACCGTAGGTATCCGCCTGTAAATTGTCATTATATTTCATTAAATATACCTTATTTTTCTAAATACTTATCGTATTTGAATCAGTCAACATTGACTGGTTATTATCTGTTCATCAGTATTCCGAAGTGCATCGAGCAGATCAAGCTGGTCCGTCTTCCTAGTGATGTCCTGACTTTTGAGTTGAAGTCTGTACTATCCTTGTGATAGAGACTTCGAAATCAAAATAGTAGTGAAAGCCATTTTATTTTACCCTTCTTAGGATTCCTCAAAAGTATTAGGCATAAAATTTAGCCTCTCTTGTTTCAAAATAACTTGAAAGTTGAAACAGTTTGTTCTACATTGTGAAATGAAATTTTTGAACTAAAAACTTGATGGCAGTCCTGTCTAAAGGTTGAAAGTTTTTCCCGGTCAAATTTTTTTTTTTCAATTTTAGAATTAGTTTTTCAATAGCCAGCTAAGAAATTGAAACGTCGATTAGTGCTAAAATCGTGTTTAACTCTTAAAGCAATCTGCCAGTTAAACTAACTGAGCCCTTAACTGAGGATGGAAAAACCGGTACTTAGTAAGTTAAATATCTTGATGTTTAATACTAGATAACACGGAATGAAGAATATCATAGAAGGTTGGCACCTTGACGACAAAAAAAAAGTGGAAAGCCTCGCTATAATTCTGCAAGGCTGGCATAATTAGCATATTTTTAAAAACGAAAATTTGTGAATATTTGTCAGTAAATTTTCGTATGAATTCGTATGTGGATAGCCTGCAATGAAAAAAGTACAGTGATTACCTAGTGAAATACTTTAAAATCTCATAATGAAGAACAGAATGTAACTTTTTGGTTCAGATCAATCAGTTATCAGTTTATGGAATTTTGTATTGAAAGCATTTTCAAATAAAATCGCATGTTTTCCCTGTAAATAGAACTCGTCAAAAATGAAAAAGTTTTTGATGTGGTCTGTAATTTGAGCGAAAATGTTTTCAGAAAAACTATCAGTAGGTACAATATATTCAATATATTATTTCTAGCGCGTTTTGCTTGTTTACTAGCTCAACCTACTTTTTCATAATTTTAGATTATGCCCAAAAGACCAAAAAAATTCAATCAAATTTCCACACCCATTTGTAAGTTAAAATCGAATCATTTTTTATGAATTTTCCATCGCCTCAATTTTTCATAATTCTTCAGTCTTTTTATAAAAGTTTTTTTTTAATTCTCCTAACTCAAAATTCCTGGTAGAATCATAAGTTTCTCAGTTTTTCATTCACTTTTCGTCACTTCTAAAAATCCAAATAATCAACTATTTTCAAACAGACAATACTTGTCCGTTTTTGAATAAAAATTGCCCATTTTTACCTCTATTTTTCATCTCAACACATTCAAAAATTTTCGACATTTTGTATCAGACTTTCATGAGAGTGGTTTTCCATAACATTACGCAATCCTTTCAGTGGCGTGTACAGCAACATAAATTACGTTGACGTACATATAATGGTTTGCCTACCCTCTTCCAAAGGAACTCAGATATAGACCAACGTAAAAATTTTTGAGTCATTTATCATCATCCTCAAACTTGAAAAGCTCCCCTGTTCAAAATGCCGTCATTGTAAAACTTTGTTCTCTACTTACCTATGGTCTACCCTCTGCTTTATTTCAAACTAGATTTTTTACATCATCCACTGAGTTCATTACCAATTGCTAAATGAACAAATTATGTGACAGGTAAAAATATCCCCGTCAAATTGGCATTTTTCCCCAACAATTTTCAGAATAAACTTTTACAGTTTAAAATTATTTTATTTATTTTTCATGCTTGGTACAGACCATTAGAAAAATTCCGAAAATTAAAACCAAATGAGATACAATGGCGAAACCTTACCTATTTAATTAGGTGTTTGACCTCTATTATTGTAAAGAACAAAAAACGCAATAGAATAAACAAAATCGGAGCTGTATGTGCTTGTACCGGCAACACATACACACGCAGTCACACAGTTCATTTGAGGAATTTTTTTTTTAATGATAACTCAAATGCTATCCCACAGATTTTCGTATTTTATTGATTTTAAACCAGCCGAGGATCAGGACAATTAATTTAGTAGAAGATTCATTCAAATAGGTTCAGCTGTTCTGGAGCCAACTTGGAAATAGAAAACAATTTCATTCTTATAATATTAAAAAATAACTGCATTAAAAAAAAAAAAAAAAAAAGTTCTTCGAATGTGCAATCTGTAATGAATACATTTTATGGTCGATACGAAAGTAACTGCATATACTTACTCATTATTTTATTAATTTCCATCCCAAGAGTTATTAGGCTTCAGGCTATTCAAATTTCAGAAAAATTTTCAGGTAACATAACTTTTTTTTAAATAAATTTGCCAGTCGTTCATGAATATTTTGATTTTTGCTGAAGGCTTGACTATTAGAGAGATGAAGAGTAAATACGGGGTTAGACCTGCTGCCTAACTTAACCTCAAAAATGAACTAAAATATCGTCAATTATAACCGTGGAAAAATCTATTATATTCTTCAGGAAACATTAGAAATTGATTTCCTCCTATTTATCGGGAGAGAGCAGAAATTTTAAGAGAAATAAAAATGACTCTCAACCCTCCGATGATTGATGCCAGATCATTTAAATAATTCACCAATTTTTGGGAAAGAATGATGAAAAAAAATTGTGTATTAACATTGAGTAACTTAATCGAAAAATAATGAAAACCGATAATCATTTGTTCAAGAAATTTATAAAAAGCCTAACATGCTACATGTGTTAGCCGATCGGTTGAAAATAGATCAATTTTTACTGATTATACAAAATATGACAGGTATACTATATAATTACTTACTAATATGAATCGGAAGAAAAAATAAAATAAAAAATAAAAGTTCAGTACCATAATCATAAACTTACAATTAACATTTACCTTCCATGGTAGACGAGTATTTTTGTTGATATATTCGACAATTTTGAAAGCATCCACCATTTTTTTATCAGCTCGCATGCAATGGAGTTGCAGGAGCCATAAAGTAATATGAACAAAAATCCAATATTTCATTTTGCTAAATGAACTGTAGAATTGGTTCACAAAAATCTCAAAACACAACTAAAACGATGTATAGCTATTTAATTTATCCTGTTCGCCGTTCAAAACTCTGACCATTTTATACTAATTTCTTAATATTGCTTAAAATCATTGAAGAATTAGCTGACAGTGATTACCTGTACTCAACAAGAAAGTTGCAGTTTTTAAAAGATAAGTCGAGAGGTGTAAATATTCTATTTCATGAATAATTTTTGACAAATGGTTGTTTCTTCGGTTTCAAGTAAGCACACTCATTGCGCTACTCGGAAGACTTACGCTTCTGGATTTCTTCATTTGAGAAATTTTTGCTAATCTTATCATTCGTTTGAGTTATCTATGTAAACCATCGTATACTCGTGTATTTTTTAATGAATTTATACCATTGTGTTTTCAAAAATAAATAATTTATCAAACAATACTACTACATATATTTTTTAATTTCCATCAGTTTGGGTCAGTTGTACGAAACTAATTTGGAAACTTAATTCAACTAAAAAATTTCACGAAGATGCTTCGAGCTTAGATCGAAAATTGAATGATCTCGGGTGAAACGTTTTTTTTCCATAACTGATCATAAAAAATTAAAAATTATTTTTATAAAATATTTCCATTTTTTAAATTTTTAGGAAAAAAAAAATATTTTTCACTTTATTTAATAAAAAAAAAAAAAAATCAAAAGAAAAAAGCCCAAAAAATTAATAGACCGTGCGCGTCATTTGGGTAGTATGTGATGTGTTACACCTTTTCCCTAAAGTATAATTTTTCGATATACCCTCGAAAATATGACGATCTTTAGTGGAAAGAATATTAGTTTTTCTTCAACATTTTTGTCAACATTTTGAGAGTATTTTTTGTTTATGGTCGGAATTTGGGATGAATGAACTTTTCCTTTCCTCTTTTTAGAATATAGCCTAGGGAGTGCTTGTTTCACATCCAAATTTATCGAACACAGTGACGTCCCAATAGAATTTTTCAGGGGGGGTGGAATGTTCGAATTTGCTAACCAAAAAAAATCAAAACTCATAGCCTGTTGAAAACTTTATTTTTTTAAGTCTGTTTGTCAAAAATGTTCTGATTTGCCGACTAATTTTTTTGGCTGATGTGAGTCACCCCAAACCCCGGTCTGGACGTCACTGACTGTACATACCTAATTATTTCAAAATGAGCTCATATTTAAGTAATGTCATTCCTAAAAATGGATGCTGTTTCATATTTATCTTATGTAGGAGGTTATACTTATTGGATAATGATTATTGGAGTAAATCTGGTCTATGACTGAAAGCCAAAATTTGAAATTTCAAAATGCATTATAACTACATGAATGATCCCACATAAGCCTACTCACTCGATGACAGCTGGTTTCCTATTAAATATGTTATTCCACACATGATGATAAAAACACAAACATTGCTCAAATATGAAATCATTTTGGTACATTTACATACATTTCATCGTAACTTATTATCATCTCAGTTGGATGCACATTTTTCACTGGCGTTTCAGTTATTAATTCAGTTTATTGTTTCCATTTGAGTTAAATCTTATTCAGAAAATCAAGCAATTTTCCTTTAATATTGCTCTTAGTATAACGGCAGGATCTGTGGAAAGTCGCCGGTCCTATAAGTCGTAGATCACAAATATATAGATCTCTCAAATTCTTCTTTACATTATATATATATACGGGTACTTACAGATATTATATGTATATCATTTTTACACTTTTTACACGTTTTGGTAATTTTTGGCAATCTTCTATTGTTGTAAATGATACTGCCGGGTAGAATATGAAGAAAACTGTGGTTTCAATCGCAAAAATTTTCATTATCTCATATTTTTCATTGAAAAACCTTATCTTCAATTACTATTTTTCCTTCATAGTGATCGTAGATCGCAATAGAATCATTAAGATACCCAAGTTTCATCATTTTAATCGTTTAAATTCATTGAAAAATATTTTCGTTCAAAAAAAGAGCCGATTGCCATTACAATACTATTTTAAGAAAAAAATTTAAAATTTATTTTAGATTTTCTTATTGTAATGGATTTTTGGGATCAGTAAAAACGATAGGGGTGGTCTCCTTCTGAGCAAATAAATATTCCCCGAGGTATGGAGCCATGGAGCCAAAAGATAAAAAAAGTGAATAAATAGGAGCGAAACATGATCATTGAACTTCATCGTGAAAATTTCTCTAGGCCTTCATGTGTTACACATTCGTATTTAAATTTTTGAAATTCATTTAGTCGTTACGGAGGGAAAGCTTCTCGGAAAAGTTTTGAAAAGCCACCATGTTTTCATACCAATAACTTCCATGAATTGGAAGAGTTTTGCTAGAAAATTTTGTGGTAGTTGGAGACTGTTAGGGACTGGTTTAGTATTGAATTTGAGTAAATTTGGTCAACTAGTTTTGGCATGGCTGCCATTACAAAATTTGACACTTTTGGAAAATCCACTTAGCCCCGTTGATGCGCAGAAGAGATATTTTAACATGTTAGGGGTTTATTATGAAAACTGACACTGCCCCTCCTAGAAATGTCACAATTTCACTATGAATGGCTGTTGAAGAAACATTACCAAATTATAAGGACTAAAGACATACTACGGCCAAAGGGATCTTCAACACCTGATAAAAAAAAAGTCAAAGATGGAAAGTTCTAATATGAGTCACTGTGCATTTGTCATAGCTTGATAAAGTTTGTATTTATATGAAGATGTTTATCTCCACAACATTAGAGTTAGAATTGACTTGTTATCACAATGATAATTTCATTAAATATGCGAAATGTTGGATGCAAAGAATGTATAATTCAAATAGCTTACTTCTGTCTTTCACATATTTTTGTATCACAGTGTATATAAGACATTATACATCTCTTTAGCTGTATATCTCCGATAAGGAGAAACAAAGTTCATTAGTATTTTATTCAAGGGTCAAATTCATAGGGATGGTAATAATATCTCTTATTTATTTTTCAGTATGTAGGTAAACTCCAAAGGACCTGGCCAATTTTCGTGTAAAACTTCTTAAAATTATTGGCACTTACTCACTCAAAAGCATAACATTTTTTTCAAATGGCCAGCGAAATGTGTCATAAGGGGAAACCTTCAGGCACATTTAGCATATTGGTGCATATTATTTTATATTTATATTATAAGTTATAATGTACGAGCTGTTAGTAATAGTGTCTAATAATTGTTTTAATCCCTTTTTTGTTGACCCAAATGAAACCGATGAAAAAAAAACAAAAAAACAAAACAAATTGAGATAGAAGGAATCATATCCACCTCACCAACCAGTAGTCCTCAGACGACGAACAAAGAAAAGGGGAGACATTTTTCAATTCTCTTTTCTACTCTTTTTTGTTGGGTTTAAGAAATGTTTTGTTTTGTTTTTTATTTTCACAAGTTGTAAAAATTAGTAATTTTGCCTCTAAGGATGATACAGACTTCCTTGATTGCTATGTATCTTCCTTAGAATAACACAATTTGTTCAGGAAAATCCCATGCAAATCCGTCCAATGGTTCTGGAGAGATAGTGTTTCCAACAGTTTTGAGCCCGTAGTATTTTATAATATGTAGAGACGTAATATTATTTCATATAGGTAATCTAATCAAAGAGTATCAAATATAATAGAGGACGTATGTGAGACCAAAAATGGCACCACTTTCACGATCAAAATATCTTCCATTCTTAAGGTACTGATAATTTTCAATCTCATTTTTATCTACAAAATTTGTGTTGATTGTGATTTCTAAATTAATAATTATATTTCTACATTCATTTAATTAAATTATTTGAAAAAAAAAATTCTGATTATTGCCCATAGGCTGGAATAAAGGGCAGGGAAATTCGAATTTGGTACTGAAGGAGTGGGGACAAATAGCTTTGAAAGTGGTGCCATTTTTCACTGCAGTGTTTAAATGAGCATGCGTTTTATTATATTTAATATTCTGTGAATCTAACTCATGATTGTATCTGAAAGTATCAAATATAACTAGTTGTCATCCATGGGCTCCGCCTCCATATAGAAATTTAATTTGAGACTTATAATCCTCCAATGAGAGGACTCCAGTTTGAAAGAGAAATAAAGCTGCTTTTTTTTAATCTTTTTCCTTTTGTTTTTCAGTTTGAAACAATAAAGAATTGATGCATGTATTCGGAGGAAAAGTGAAAAATTTGCACTGGGGAAGCTACAGACTTCCACTATGGCTTAAAACGTTCCTTGGAACCACCTACTTTCTTAGAGTAACCAACTCCTTTACATAAAATGGCTCTCTTCCCTCCTTAATTCTCCCTGTCTGTTTTCTTCATTCTCCTTCATTTCATTTTCAAACCATTTATTTAACTTGGTTGGGTACATGGTATAGTATAGGTACCTACACTTCAATTTGGTGACTTTTTGGCACTCCATATCTCAGAAAGAGGGAAACATAGAAGTATTAAATTTTGTGGTTTTATTAATATACGAAGGGAAATGAAGGATTTGCAATGTTTTTGTATAAATTTCATATAAGCTTTACTCAAATCGAGTTTTACTCAAGAGATACTTAGTGAAAATAAATTGTAAGTTACTTTGTAAAACCTTTCTTTCAATTTCCTTAATAAGTGTCTCAAGAAATCTTGAAAATTCTTTGGACCCTTTCTCTCTAACTTGGTTCCACAGTAAGAAAACGCTAGTAAAATTTGAAAATTCCTTTTTTTCCCCAGGACCTACAAGTGGAAAGGAAAATTAGAAAGTTTCTACTAAAAAACGCTAAAAAATTTTCCTAGTTGTAGTCATTCCCTTTTGGAAATTTGAATTGCCTGTGTTGGAAAGTGAGTTGAGCTTTGGCCCTGATCAGAAAAACTCCACTGAAGCTATATCGCATCAAACTACTAGCTGGAACCTGAAATATACCTCATTACCAGAGTAAGTTGACCCTGGAATCAAATCAATAGATGTGTCTCGGAAAATAATGCTGTAACTACACATAATATGATTATTTCACTATCAACAATTTTTCGAGTTGTTCTATCTGGGTATCTATACGAAGGTCTCAAAGGTTTATTTTGGAACTAAGAAACCCAAGTATCCATTTGTCATTTCTCAGAGTCCAGAACTCCATCTAGTTGAACAAGTTTCCTGTGGTGTTAGATTGAATAATCCAAAATGTCATTGAAATATAACTTTAAATCAAATTGATACGAAATTTTCTTCTAGAAAATTCAAATATGTATTTCAATAATATTGGTTCTGTTGCTTTGTTCTAGGTGTCTATACTTTGTGAAAATATTACTAAGTGCAGGAGAACAACCACGGACAAAAATTATTTAACAAAGATGTTTTACCAGACAATTCACTCATGTCTTTCATGCTCTCCGCCTAGACTTTTTCGGACTTTTAACCCGCACAATGCCTTAGATTGCTTCCCATTAAAATATTTCTGCTTACATTAAATACTAAGAATCAACAAAACAGGCCACCAGAGAAACTATAAAAGGTTGTTAGGCCTACATAAAAAATAATTAGTTAGATTAAATAATGAAACGTTTTATTAATGAAATAAAATACAAAAACTTGCCCAGCAAGCATTGCAAACAACAGTAGGTTTTCCAACAAATTAAATCAAAATAATCAAAACACCATAGGTAAGCGTGAGATGTCCAACCTGTAATTTTTTCTTTCAAATAAATACGTCTTTTCCCATCACTACTCCCCTGTCTTTTTTTCCTGAAATATCTGTTCTCCTAAGGCAAAATGCGCTCACCGAATTACCTTTTTTTGCTATGATTTTTTTTCTCTCTTCAAGGCAAATAGATTGGCGAATTATTTTGCAAATTATTATATACGAATTCGGCGAAGGAAATTGTATTTCATGATGTATTTTATACTCCCGCAGCTAGACTACATAGTTTCGACTTGCTCGCCTGTCCGTGTTACCTATTATTTGCCACTTAGCCTAGTCGCCAATTACGCTCATTTGTACAATAGCCTATACTGTATTATCGCACTTTTTGCCTAACTTTTGGCGGTCCGTTCGGTTGCTTGCCTAACGGACCAAAAAATACGTTAAAGTTTAAATTCGAATGCAGTGGCCAAAATATTTTATCTTCTTTTACAGGATTGGCTGTATTTTTGTGGTATGAGAATGTACGAGGTGATGCAATTGGTGGTGAGTTCTGGGGGGAATTTCTCTCGATGCTTGGTGCAATCCTCATAGTTTAGCCTATAGTTAGTTGAAGTTTAGCAGTCGGATCGCTCATGTAGAGGTTTTCGCCTCGAAAGTGTTTTTTTCGGCCACTAATTTTTCAATTCAAAATTAGAAAACTTACTCGGAGGGGCCTGCCCTCACCGTTTAATGTTACCATTATAAATTGCAAATTGTGTGTATAAAATTTTCCTTGCTTTCAAGGTTTCATGCCTATTTTTGGAATTTACGAAATATTTGAAATTTAACACTTTTCTCATAATTTTGTCCATTAGGGTAGCCAATTTGTAAGATATTTTTGTGTTAATCAAAATTAAAAATACTTTGGCCTTCAAGGTCAAATTTGAACTTTGGCTCTCAAAATTCGAAAAAGGCCACAGAGGGGTGCAGAAACCGCACCTCCACAGTGGACCTGCCTTCAACCAGATAGAGCAGAGGAAGCAGAGAAGAGGATCCAGCCAGTTGCTGTTTCATCTGTACCAGTGTTTGTCAGCAGGGCTACAACAGCCGGGGTGACGAGAGGCATTCCAGAACAACACCATCTGAATTTGCATCGTCTCAAGGCTGCTGTGGAGCTGTCACGGAGGATCAGTAAATATATGGTTTTTTCTATTCCTCTGTTTTGGTCACTCTTTTCTTGGGAATCGAAATTTAAAATGATAGCCTAATAATCAGGCATGTGGTGGGAGGGGGTGGTTGGTTATTCTGGCAATTGGGTTGTCTGCTTTAAAATGGTGAATTTTCCTTTTCTTCCTTCTTTGTCTATTCCTACACTTGGCCATGCAGGAGTTCCTATACTCTACCTGCCTTTCCGTTGGCTCTTTTTTTGTTTGTTGTGTGTTTGGTTTTTGTGATATTTTCGGACGTCACAAGCGTTAAATATATATAAATATAGTATATAGGTATATGAATTTTCGAAAATAGTACCAAAATTTTCCCGACATAAAATGAAAAACATACCTACCCCCACCCGAAGGTTATTTCATAAGAACGATTTTAATAAGTAGATTTTTGTTGAAAACCTACTTAAAAATGATACAATATCAAACAAAAAAACCTAGGAGGTCAAAGAATCAGAGTACAAATTTTCTAAGTTTAATTCTTACATGCCTGTACTTTCCACAATTTTATTGCCTATTGCTGATTTATGTAACCTACTTCTTATCATGGGTGTTACCCACAATCTCCTGTATTCCTTGCAGGCAAACAGGACACTTGTCAACTTCAGCAATTTATAAATACCTCGAAACTCATACACTGACAAAAACATCGTCAAATCCCAGTTAACATGAAAAATGGTAAAGTTGACTGGATTTCAATACTAGGGAAGTCCCATCAAATACGCCAAGTGTTATATCACTTGACACATTCCTCTAACAAAGATGGCTGAAAATTATCTTTACAAAAATTTTAGCTGCTTCCCGTATAAAATGTATCACTCTTCACCAAGAATTCCATACAGCAGTACTGCATTACCAAGGCCACAACATATGCTTAGGCCATGGTGGATTTGGCCCACAATGTGTTCACCAATTATGGTACCTACTCTTGGAATGAGAGCAATAAAAAATGGTCAAATGTAAGAGTGAGACCAGATGCGACGTAAGATTTCAGTCCCTATAAAAAAGATGGATACTCGAAGGAGATGAAACAAAACAAATTCATTCAGTCTCACTAAAACCTTTTAAAAGTTGACAAAAAACCGAAGTATTTCATCAACACATATTTTCACACAAGCAAGGACAAAAGGAAAAGGCAACGCATTACATCTCCTTTTGTTTTACACAAACATAAAATCGCAATAACATCCTTATTGAGACAATAGCTTGTGTGTGAATTGTCAACCAATACACATAATAATGATAAGATTTTTCCCTTATAAAAAACTCATCACCCACATATACAAAGACAAAAGGGTTCTTTCAGAAAGAACAACTGATTTGATCATGTGATTAATAAAGAACTGAGATACAACTTGCAAAAAATACATCATTGATGATCTGAAGTACAAGCATGTAACAAGCCATGTTTTGTGACTTCGATTACAAACTGATTTTGTGTGTGTTAATTGTTTTTGGTTTATTAATTGCGTTTTTTCTCATCCAAATTATTATCGTATGTGCAATGAAACTGTGGGTTCACCTCTAAAACCCACAGGCGAATAGATTTGGACTTGCATGTTTGGGTGTTACCGTTTTGGTAAGTGTAACGGTATAGTTGTTACAAATAAACACAATAGTAGTTTAAGAGTATATTATCATAAAAAGGTGAACAGATTATTACAAAGTATGAACAACGTAAGAGTAATAATGAATTGACTAATAATAAATAAGAGAGAGATGATAGATAGATATTGTACAGAACATTATACTATTTATAAGCGTGAAGTTCGAGTGATTTGAATTGGGTATTGTGGGAGATATGAATATGATTGGTTGTTTGAGGAAAACGTATTTTAGGTAAAACCAAAAATTAAAAGGAAATGACAAAAGTAGGAGTGTTTAAGAAATTAATAAGAATTGGAATTGTTGCAAGGTATCGAAATATATTTGTAGAAAAGATGACATCATGGAATATAGCGAAAACAGTTTATGGTGTACTGGAGGTGATGTCATCAGACAAGTCAAGACTTGAAAGACAAGTTTGAACTAGTCTTAAATGACGTGAAAGAAAGGAAGTGTAAATAGACGGAAATATGAAGAATAATATGGGAAAATACAAATTAATAAAGTACGAGAATATTTTGAAATAATATGTATGAAAATATCATTACAGTAAGGCAGCCAACCTTTTATAACAATCCTAAACCGGTGACTAACGAAAGGCATCGCCGGTGTATATGTTAGTCTAAACACGCACATCATCCGCGAGTATCAAAAGATAGGCGCGTGTTTCGTGTTTAGCCTAGACCACGGCACGTGCGTTTTCGTACGCACATTTGCGCTAGGCTATGCTCGTAACATGTCGGCTAAACAGAGAACGAATTTTGTTGCTTGTCTGTTTAGCCTAAGTGCTACGAGCGCCTATTTGTTTTTAACATCCGTAGACATAATTGTGCGGACTTGGTGATGGACCAAGTCCGCAGTCTGTCAACTGGGGCCAAGCTCCAAAAGAAGGGAGGACATGGTCCCCACAGCTACTCCCCCCAGTTTCACTGTTGGTGGAACAACTCATGTTCCAAAGTCTGGGGGAACCCGTGGACAACTCATTTGTGTCTGGTGGGTGGCCTCGCATTATTGCGAGGGTTGGCATTTCCTCCGAAGATCAAGTCTCGGAGGGCCACGCTGAGAGTATGTCCCGCAATAGTCCCGTCGTTGTAGGATAGTCTACGGCGTTGTTGATAGTTAGCTCGGGATTGGACACCTCATTTTCTATTCCTACGTGGGTGGTGTCCCTGTTTGTCTGCCTGAGTATTTTTTCAGAAAGGAGTGTAACTCTGGAGAAGTGGCAATTTGGAAATGCCTGTATTCTGAAAGTTGTTACGGATGACAGAGTTGGAAAATTTGAAGTTGGAAAATTTTAGCTCTGGTTTCAGAATTTTGAACAGAGCCAGATTTTTGGAGGTGAGGAAATTGCTCGCCTTCCTAGCGTCGGGTGGCTCTGTGGTGTTAGCCACAGAGGAACAAGCCGCCGATTGGTCCGCAGGAAATGGAAGAATTTTTGGGGTTTGATGCGTCATCTCATTGAGAATTGACTCAACATCAGCAACTTTCAATGAGGATTGAGAATTGGCAGGTAGAGGAGGTTTGGTTGCATCGGAAAGCAACATTTCCTCCTTGTAATCAAGGAGTTGGTCAACTTCCATAGTAGTAGTTGAGGACATAATGAAAAATAAAAGAGAAAAATATAAGGAAATTCGAGAGAAGATTGAAATCAAAGCGAACAGTTCTAATTGAACTAAAGAGTGGTGCTTTGAGCAACAGTCGACAGGCGAATGAAATGTGTTTGTCCGTTGTTGCAATGATTTGGTTCGATTTTCCTTTTGCAATCAGCTGTTTGTGACGTCAGTCTATAGTGTGTTTTGTGTGTTTTATCTAACCTTCAATTTTGAGGTTGACGTGCTAGTGTGTTAGAAAGCATGTGCGATAAAAATGTGAGATTTTTATTATATCTATATAGGAAATTTCTATGTATTAGATTTTTATTATATCTATATATTTTTATTCTCTGCAAAATCGAGGTGATGTTCTTGTTGGTTTCTGATTGCGTTTTTTATATGTTCCTTTTGGCCTGCCTCTTTGTTTAGGCTTGATTGGGCTTTCAGGATTATATGTATGAGTTATTATTTCTTCATTGAATCTGACTTTTTTCTTATTTTTGGTGTGTGATTTTACCACTTCACCATATGTTTTTTGTGTTTTATTTGTATGTGAGTCAGGTTTTATGTTTGTTTTTTGGTCTTTTTCGTCTGAATTTTGTGAATTTTTATTTTTATTTTCATTTATTATTTTGTCCAATTCAGCATTGTCACTAATTAGGAATGCTGGTATGACCCGATCTATCGACACCTTCTTTTCCTGTCCTGACACAAGTATTGTGAACGTTTTTTCTTTTCGATCAATTACTTTGTATGGTCCAGAATAGGGTTTTTGTAAAGCTTGTTTCATTCCTTCCTCTCGTAAGAACACGTGCGATGTTGTAGCTAAGTGTCTTGAGATGTAAGGTTTTTGTTTACCGTGAGTAGGTGCTTGCTTAAGAAATTGGTTTGCATCATATTTTATATTTTGCACTAAGGTTTCAGGGTTTATTTCTTTTGATTCGATAAAGAAGTCACCTGGCAAGCGTAATTCTTCGCCTAATGCTAGTTGAGCGGCGGAGTGGCTAGTGTCTGTTTGTAAGGCTAATCTTAGGCCTAACAAGATGGTAGGTAAGATCTCTATCCATCTTTTTGTGTCGGCAGCCATTATAGAAACTTTAAGAGCTCTATGCCACCTTTCTACCTTCCCATTTGATTGGAGATGGTAGGTTGTAGTAGCCCCATGTTTAACACCCAAGGTTTTGGTTAGTTCATTAAATAGTTGGCTTTCGAATTGCCTAATTTGGTCAGTTGTAATGCTTCGGGGTACTCCAAATCTAGAAATCCAGGTTGTATATAATTGAGTAGCTACTGTTTTTGCTGACATTTCAATAAATGGAATTGTTCCTGGCCATCTAGTTGCCTGGTCAATCATTGTAAGGAGGTACTTATGTCCTTGTGATGGGGGTAATGGACCCACTAAATCTATGTGATGGTGTTTAAACGGATTGGTTGGTCTAAACCTTTTAAATGCAGATTTGGTATGTCTGCCAATTTTGGCTGTCTGACAATTCAGACAGGCACGGGCCCAGTTGTTACAGTCTGAGTTTATTTTGGGCCATACGAATATCAAGGTCATGAGTTTTGTAGTACTACGAGGTCCAGTGTGTGATAGGTTATGCACACTGTCAAACACCATTTTTCTGTATTTTAATGGAATAAATGGACGTTCTTTACCTGTTGACACATCACATATTAGTAATAATTTTGTGTCAGGGAGTTTTCTCAGTTTTAGTTTGAGACCAGTGGTGTTGGAAGATAGCAATTTTTGCAATTCTTCGTCTTCCAGCTGATCTTTTGCTATTTCAGCATATGGTAACTGAGATGGAGTTATGATAGCTTCAATTCGGCATAAGGCATCAGCTGGTTCATTCAGCTCTCCTTTAATATACCTGATGTCAGTTGTAATTGACTAATGAATTCAACTTGTCTTATTTGGCGAGGTGAGGCATGCTCACTTCTTTGCTCAAAGGCATGTGTTATGGGTTTATGGTCCGTATATACGGTGAAGCATCTACCCTCTACATGATGTCTGAAATGCCTTATTGCTGCATTTATTGCCAATAACTCCCGGTTGTAAGTACTATAATTTTTCTCAGTTTTGGAAAGTTTCCTCGAGAAAAAGGCAAGGGGCTGGTTGGTGTTATCCTTTATTTAGTATAAGGTTGCACCTATTGCAAAATCGGATGCGTCTGTTGAGATACAGAGTGGAAGACTGTCATCCGGGTGAGCCAGTAACGTTGCATTGGCTAGCATGTTTTTTGTATTTTCAAATGCTAGTTCTGCCTCTTCAGTCCATTCAATGGGTGTTTTGTCGTCCTTTTTATTAGTTTTAATAAAGGCGAACAGTTTGCCTTGTTCTAAAGCATCATTTTTTATGCAACATCTGTAAAAATTGATCATTCCTAGGAACCTTCGAAGTTCTGCAACATTCTTGGGTTTAGGAAATTTCAATATTGGCTCCACCTTTATTTTTAGGGGGCTATACCTTCGGGTGTTATTTGGTACCCGAGAAAGTCAATACTAGTTTTAGCAAATTCGCTTTTAGGTAAATTGACCGTAAGGCTGGCAGTGTGTATACGCTGTAATATGGCTCTTACATTTTTCTCATGTTCATCAATTCCACCTTCTGAGCATATGCAAATATCATCTAGATAAGCATATGTGAAAGGTAAGTCCCTCAATAGCTGATTCATAAAATGTTGGAAAGTTTGAGCAGCATTTCTAAGTCCAAATGGCATTCGCAAGTATTTGAATAAGCCAAATGGAGTGATAAGTGCTGTCTTACAGATATCTTTTTTGGCCATTGGTATGTGGTGGAAGCCCCAATTAATGTCTATTTTAGTGAACATTGTTTTTCCTTTCATATTGTTATTGAAATCCATTATATTGGGTACGGGGTATTTGTCTGGAATGGTTTTAGCGTTCAGGGCTCTGTAGTCCCCGACGATTCTCCAAGTTCCATTAGCCTTTTTGGTCATATGTATTGGTGTAGACCATGAGCTATTAGAAGGTCGACAAATACCTTCTTCTATCATTTTAGAAAATTGCTTCTTGGCTTCAGTAAGTTTGTCAGGTGGCAATCTACATGCCCTTGCTGAGCAAGGCTGACCCCTTGTTTCTATTACGTGCACTGTATCATGTTTGTATGTTGGATGATTCCTTATTGATGGTAATAAAATACCTGGATATTCATTCAGTATTTTTAGGAAATTTTTGTCTACAGTTGAACAACTTCCAATGGAAGTATCTAGTAATTTTTAATTTTTTGTTATGCCTTCCACATATTTGCCAGTGGTTGAGTCGATTAAACATTTTGTAATGATAATTTTATATCATTCTCTATTCTACCATATATTTTGTATCTTATTACCAATTATTCCTCTATCTCCATTTCGTATATAATTTCATTCTTACATCCTGTCTAAAATGACGTCAGTAAGACTTGTCAAGACTTGCATCATGACATCACCTTTTCTAGCTAATATAATATTCTCTTACTAAACATAATGATGTCATCTATTCCTTGAATACAAAAGACAATTCAGCAATATTCTTAATTCCTCTTAAAATTGTAGCTACACCTATTTTATGCCATAAGCATGTTATTCTATTGGCTCACTCTAAATTACGTAGATTATAGCAACCAATCACATTGTATATCCCCCACGACACCATTGTATATTTCATTCGAATCCATACCCTTAGAGTAAGCCTATTCAATTATTAACTTACCATTATTCTACCAACATCTTCTCTTGTACATTATAATATTTTCATGTACATATTTCTGAAATATACACTATAAGTAAAATAATATATGTGTCGTGTACGTTTTGTAACAATTATACCGTTACACGTTTATTTTTTAAATCGACTACCAACTCACCGTAAGCAAGAAAATCTGTTCCAAGTATTGGTTGTGGTATATCAGCTATTGTGAAATCCCATGACATGTCCCTATGGAGACCAATGTCTATTTTGCAATGTTTTTGGCCTAATGCAGCAAATGTATGTTCATCAACTGCATTTAATTTGGATTTCGGAGAAAATTTCTTATGTTTATTTTTAGCTGGTAAAATGCTGAGATCAGCACCAGAGTCTATGAGGATTTTTCTCCTTTTTGTCCTGTCCGTGATGAACAGGTGGCGAGAGTATTTGGGCAAGGGATCAGTAGCCACCGATATGACCCCTTGGTCTAGTTTGACTTATTAGTAGTCTCTAGCCTTGCGAGTTTCCATTTTTAACTCAGCTATTTTGGCTCGGAGTTTACTCAATTCGTCTGCTTGAGCTGCTGTTGCTTGGATGGCAGGTTTCCCTGTGTACTCCATTGCAGTTTCTGCAGCTTTGGCTAGTGCTAGTAGGTCATCATCAGTCCTTGCATTTGTCAGATTTAGAGCACCCAGTGATTGTACTACTGAAGCTGGTAGTTGCTCACAGAATCTATCTGCAATTACCATTGGAGAGACATGGTTGTCACCTTTTTTAACCAACTTCGTCATGAACACGGTTGGTTTGTCATCTCCGATTGACATTCCACTCAGTAATTGCCATATTTCTTAGCGTTGAGTGGTACCAAATGTTCTTCTTATTTTTTCAATGAACCATTCGTAAGGGTCTTCCTCATCATCCAGACAATCCATTATGTCTGGGCAGGCTCTAATTATTTTGGCTGGCATGCTACCACAAAGTTGCTGGTAGCGTTCTTCACGGTGAATTTGCTCCACCCTGAAGCAGCCCTTTTAGTTACATAAGCCACGTTTCTACATCTTTGGGCAAGAACGTAGGAAATTCAACTCTCCTTTTCTTATTTTGGAGATGGCCAAACAATTTCTGTTGTTTGTCCAAGGCTTCTTCTACACTAGCTTTAATTAAATCTTGGATAAGTTTTTCCTGATTCTCAGCTTCTTTGGAAGCGATAGTTCGGACAGCTGCTTGCCTAGCTATATTTTGAGCTGGTTGATCAGCAGTTTCAACAACATTTTCATTTACCATTGTGAAAAAATTCAACTCGTTAGAGGATCCTAGATTTACAAATTGTGGGTTACCATGATTGGTGAGACGTTTCTTTATTTTTAGGCGTATTCTATTACCCTTCCAAGTGGTCAATGTTTATTTTGAAAGGGGGGTTTAATTTCCCACAGTCAGTCTCCAAGTGAAGAGTCCAGCGAAGATTTCCGCTAGACAAGCACGATTGCTCGCACTAGCAGGCCAGCGGTATTCCGCCAGCTAGCGTTTTCACACCTGCTTTCTAAAAAAAATTCACAACGTGAAAAAATATCACGTCGGAGTCACCAGGCTGTGGGTTCACCTCTAAAACCCACAGGCAAATAGATTTGGACTTGCGTGTTCAGGTGTTACCATTTTGAAAGGCAGCCAACCTTTTATAACAATCCTAAACCGACGACTAACGAAAGTCATCGCCGGTGTATATGTTAGGCTAAACACGCATGTCATCTGCAAGTATTGAAAGATAGGCGCGTGTTTCATGTTTAGCCTAGAACGCGGCACGTGTGTTTTCGCACGCATTTTTGCGGTAGGCTATGCTCGTAACATGTCGGCTAAACAGAGAACAAATTTTGTTGCTCGTCTGTTTAGCCTAAGTGCTACGAGCGCCTATTTGTTTTTAACGTCCGTAGACTTAATTGCGCGGACTTGGTGATGGACCAAGTCCGTGGTCTGTCAACTGGGGCCAAGCCCCGAAAGATGGGAGGACATGGTCCCCACAGAAACATTGCATAAACAATTTTTCAGCTAAATTAGCTATAAAATTGTGTGTGTGTGGGCAAGAACTGCTGATAGATTCTCACCTTGTTGGCATTTTTCAACATACTTCAAGAAGTTGAAGTTGCCAAAAATCATAGGCATTTTCCAACACCAAGAATTGTCTACAATGCCAGTAATCAAAAAATGATTTTACTAGTCCTCGTTATTTTTGAGAAAAAAAAATCTATATGCAAAAACCAGTAAGCCAAACCTTACAAAATACCAAATGTTTGAGATAGAAATGATCTAAAAATTAGTCTGTAATTTCCAAATCACATATATAAATTGAACTTTAGCATGATAAAATTAAGTCTTAACTGATTTACATAAGTTTTGAACTTGTCAAACCTCAAAACCTAATTGGAAGAAGCACCATAAAATTAGTTCGCAGCACTTTGGCTGACCCAGAAGTATCATAAGATCCAATCATACTGCATTGTTGGAATTATTCTCAGAAACTTTGAAATAAGTTTTTGAGAAACATAATTAGGTGCCTCTTACCTGTGAGTTACATTTGTCACTTGTATATAACCAAAATTTTTTTCACTGTTCTCAAATACAGTGATGTACATGGGCCTGGAACCCTCCATGCGACCTTACATAATACTGAAATTTTGAGGGAAACATTTCAAATAAAAAGTACTTTAAAAACAGTAAATTCCGTTTGTTTTTCAAAATTTGGTAATTGTCGCACCAAGAGTTAAAAGATTTGGAATGCGATATAAGTTGTTTTCACATCTGCAAATTGTTCACATTTTCTAAAAATATTTAAAAAAAAAAACGTGATTTTGAAAAAATATTTGTGACCCACAATGAGCACCCCTTATTGTGCTTATGGGTCCCACCAAAATTTTCAAAACTCATCTTTAACTCTAAAAAATATTCGCAAATTTTCTAAAAAAAAAAAATTTGAATTCAATGATGACTTCAAAAATGATTGTGATTTGCGCCAGGTATCTCTCATTGTGCTTATGGGTAACACTGAAATTTTCAAAACCTATTTCAGCCTTTGAAAAAAACAAAACAAAAATTCAGTAATATTTACAAATGGAAAACCTGTGTCTTCACAGAGTTTAATGATGGTTCTAGGGGGTGAAACTGACTCTAACACATCACCTCATTCACCATCAACTGATATGCCACCAGCAGCAATTTATGACCCAGCTGGCCAACTGATTCCAAGTATGTACACTGAATGTTTCTTCCCCACCAATGCAGGCATACCACCAGTCATTGCAAATGCAACCCTGGCCAGGGAAATTGGCCAACACAGAGGCAACCTTCTACATCATAATGTAGAAAGGTAACTGGAAGAATGAGTGAGGGATGGGGTCCCAATGCAGACCTCGCAGGACAAGCAATTGTAATATTCCACTAGTGCCTGATCACAATATAGTACCATTCTGATGGGTAGTGAAGACATCGTATTACACTACACCATCTCATTGGCATGGAATTATACCATCAAGTTGGACAACCTGATGAACCAGCTTGAACTAATGTTAGTTCAGGCATGCAAGCAGTTACCAGTCATCAATACAGTGATTGACACCCTCAGTTGGCTGCCCCCAGGGGTGGCCAAGCACAAAGTCATCCAGGCACGCTCCATAATTCTCAAGTTGCATTCCTACCAAGGGGAGATTAGGGTGATGCTTCTGCTGATGGAAACACTGGTGGCAACATGTGAGCTTCAAGCTCTTCTCAGTCCAGGCAATACAATTAATATACCAACACGTGCGAAAGATCTGGTTCCAATACCCCATTGTTGGGAATTAGACCTGGAAAATTGTCCAGAAAAACCAGCTATGAGCCTGAAACCTTCAAAATATTTTACAGATGAATGGGACAAAACGATTCTTAGCTATACTGGCTTTATAAATGAATTTAAAAATGTATGTAATCTAGTAAATTACTCCAACAGGCAATGCTAAAAGGCATTGGTCAAAAACTTTCTTATTTTGCATCTGACAATGTTGAATATAAACAACCTTTTCAGTTCTTGCATAATAGGTATGGGGACCCAAGCAAGGTGAGGGCAGAAATTTGGTTTAGGATTACCAAATTTTCAAATAGTACAAACACACTTTATCCATACATGGTAGAATGGATGGAATAGCGGTTCTCATTGATCATTATTGGCTGGTATCACCTGTGGTTGACAAAGAACAATTGTTAAATGTTACCATGAAAAAATTTCCACCACAATCATACAGAAATCACCTAAAAATTAATGAATGCCATGTCTCACATTTTTTCTCGGCTATTAGGGAATTTATTGAAATTGAAGAGATGTTTGATAAGAAACATCCCTCCAACAAAAACCCTATCAGAAACCAAGATTAAAACAAAAAGTAACAATTTAAAGGCAGTTTAGATTTTTTGTCCACAACCTTTCAAAAAGGTAATGATCAATTAAAGAGAAAGGGTAAATCCAATCATAAACAATCACAAAAAGATTTGTGAAACTCCTCTAAGTCTCCCAAAAGTTCTTCCATTTCAGACCATTAAGAACAATAGAAGCTGGTGTACCTGACTCAGAAAACTCCCAAAAGTATCCTGAACCTCCCCAACATGGCGCAGAAAGCATGCATTCTATACTGTGCACCCATTGTGCAACTTACCACAAGTTGTGGGACTGCCAGCAGAAAATTGCCCAATGTTGCCAGTGGTTTAATTGTTTTGCAACAAATCAAAACTCGTGTCTATGTCCTAATGAGCTGTACCTAATCTGCAAGGGGTACGAGGAAACTTGGTTTGCGACTTTATGGGAATGCAAGGAAGCATTCAGTAAGCATCAAAATGATTTTCACAAAGTCTCTAAACCAGATGAGTTTGATACTATAAAATCACGTGTTTTACAGGACAATTACTACATTAAAATGGCGAGGATCAACAGAATAATGCAGCTCAGTGAAGACCAAAAAGAATGCTTACCCATTAGCAGTGAGTACTTTTTATTGTTTATCCAACACAACAAAAGTTCAACCTTTCTTGTTTTTCATTGCTCAATTGCCACACTTGCTGAAACCAATCAAATTAAGAAGTTTTTTTGATTGTGGCAGTGTAGACACTTTTATTAGGAAGTCTCAAGCCTTCAGCAAGGATATGAAACAGAAGTTATAAGACTTAAAGGTGTACAAAATCAAATACCTAAAATTTTAAAATCATGTTTAGTAGATTTTGAAATTGTGATACCCAATGCAATAAAAGTTCAAATTAAGACAAAAACTATCAATAATATAGCACAAAATTTGAAACAGCCCAATCTGTCAAAATTTTATAAAAGTTTTCTGGAATACTTTGATATTGCATTCTCCAGGACAGATGATGAGCATATGGTTGATTTATTTCTAGGCAGTGGTTATATGTGGTCATTTGTCACAAAGATCCAATACATATCTCCGACTCTAAAATTAATACAGACTGAGTTCAGACACATGTTAGGAGACATCATCCCAGATCAGAAATCAGTTGATGATGTCTTCACACTAGTATTCTTGACTATTCTAAGAGAAGTTGAGAACTTATGGAGATTAGATGCCATAAGCATCGAATCAAATAACTGAATAGAAGCCCAAGTAGAGGCTGATGCTCTACTGCTCTTTTACAAGAATGTTAAATTGGTAAACAACTGTTATCAAATTAAATGGTCATACAAAAACTGTCCACCACCATTGGCAAATAATTTTAATTTATCATTCAAAAAACGAGCATCAGTTACCAAAATCACAAAAAATGCCTGAGTTCTACAAACGATATACTGAATATTTTAACTTACTAATCGAGTTGGAAATGATAAAGAAAGTAGATCCGAAGTCCAAGCCAGATCTCGTTTGTTATCTACCACATAAAGGGATCTTGAATCTAACAAAAAGCATACCACTGAGGATAGTATTTGATAGATCAGTAAAGAAAAAACAATCGAAGCACTCAAATAATGACTGCATGTTCAAAGGGGTAAATCTCCTACTAGATTTTCTTCAAATACTCCTACTTCAAAGACAAATATGTCATTATAGCTGGCATCAAGAAAGCCTTCCATCAAATAGGATTACATCCCAATAACAAAGATGTAACTAGGTTTCTAAGGATCAAAGGCCTATCAAAACGATCATTCAGGGAGAACTTAAAAATTTTCTAATTTCAACGCATACTCTTTAGAATTGGGACAGTGCCATTCTTGTTGGTGGCAGTCTCGTCACATCACTTTCTACAGGTGAACCCGGAATTGTGTAAAAAACACACAAACAATATATATGTAAACAACTTAGTAACGTCATTGCCTACATATAAAGAAGATAAAGAGCTACACAATCAAGCAAATAAGTTAATTGGGGAAATTTCCATGGAGTTGTCGCAATGGGGTACAAACTGCATCCCATTAAGAGACAACTTTGCCCCAAACTTGCCTTAATCAAACCTCAAATAAAAGTACTTAGACTTTCTTGGTAAATGAACAAAGATGTACTTTTTCTTAGTCCAATCAAATTAAAATACCAAGTACAAGAATGGTCAAAGAGAATGTTCCTAAGAATAATCTCACAATTTTTATAACCCACATGGATAGTTTGCCCCAGCATTTATTCCTTTCAGAGCCTTTATCAAACAGCTCTGGAATGAAAACTACAAATGGGATGAATCTTTACCTCAGTCACTTCAATCAATAGCGACAAAGTTAATAGGATAGATCCAATAGCAAATACACCTCATGCAAACTTCATACATGAACCAATGAATACACCTTTCAACATAGACTTTGATAAATTTTACACTCTAATAAGTATCAAGAGAATTTTTGATCATTGCCTAACAGCTATTAGAAAATTCTCAAAAAAATGACTCGCACATTGCAGGTTGGTTCTCCTTGGGCAATATCGCCTAACAATTATCAATTTGCATTATTCTGCTTTATATATGTAGACCAGAAAAAACACTTCTTTGGTCTTTGTAATACACCTATATCACATAATCCACCAGAATATGTGGCATGTGAAAAATTTAACATAATCATGGACAAATCAGGCTACTAAGATTGAGAAATTACCTCCCTGTAACACCATTTCCTGAGGACATTCTGTCCCCAGTACTGTTACACCCAGAATCTCATCTAACTAAATTAATACTATTGAATGTACATACAAACTCAATAGCCATACAGGTATTAAGTTCACAATGGCAGCCTTCTGTAGGACATAATTTGTACCTAAAGCAATGAGAATACTTCCTAAGGTATTAAAAAACTCATGTCTAGTGTGTAAAAAGCTAAATAAACAGCCTTTTACACTATCAAGATATTCTGAAATCCTTGATTTCAGATTGGTCCCATTTACACGTCTCTTCACCCACAAAGGTGTAGATATTTTCGGTCCATATTCAGTATTCAATAAATATTTACCAAAAAAAAAAAAAAGGCTTTAACGACACCAACATATAAAAAAATTGATACTTGATCTTTACCTGTCCATTGTCATTAACCACACAAGAGATATGGAAGGCATTCCAGACCTTTTTCACAGTTCGTGAAACACCAAAAGCAATATTGTCTGACAATGCTGTCCAGTTTAGGTTAGTTGCAACCAACTTACCACAATTTTGAGAAGCAATCAAATCAGACAGCTCTATAAGTGACAAATTGATACAAAAAGGCATAACTTGGCCTCTCACTCCTCTTAAGGCTCCTTGGTATGGTGTATTGTATATAAGACTCATAGGAGTCTTTAAACAGGCATTCAAACAGGTCATGGGTTCACACTCTCACCATCGCTTTAATTTTCAAGCAGAACTTAAAAATATTCAAGTGATGATAAATGTGAGACCACTTTGCCCTGCGGTAGATGAAGGTGAGCAAGGGATGTTGATACCTGCATACTTCCTGCATGCAAAATTTAGAAATTTCACCCTTGAACTTGACAAACTACTTGATGAAACCACGTTAACTTCTAGAAACCTACAAGGCCTCTGGAAAACTGACAAGAATAACCTTAGTAAGCTTTGGGATGCTTCAAAAGGACTCTATCTCCTGTATCTGAGAGATAAAATCCCAAAAGATGTAAGTAATTCTGACTATATGGTTAGCTTCAAACCTAAAATTGGAAACATAGTCCGCATGCTGGACATTATGACAAAGCCAGGAGTCTGCAAGTTGGCCACTGTAATCAAGCTGATGACATCTTGTGATGGCCTGGTATATGCAGATGTTAGGCTACCAACTTCTAAGATAGTGAGTAGACCTATAAAATTCGAAGCACCACTAGAGCTAAGAACAAATGGTACAGAAGATAGCCCAGCATTGGACTAACTTCTATCTGAACTCAATCTGTTACAACACACATGCACACAGTCACTACCTGCAACTCTAATGCAGGTAACACCATTGGAGTTGAGGTATCTTTAAAGTCACAACAAATCAATCTTGCCAAATACTTACTCTACCATCCCGCTACTTATTCAGATCAGTGAGTAGAGTTGATAGTGGATTGCGATCCACACAAACTGAAATTGTGATAACTTTGTGAACTATCACAACTTGACTCAAAAAATTGCTAATCCAAACGTATTTCTTCCTTTCAGAATCACTCCTTTATAGCACTGAATGGTAACTGCTTGTCCAAACCATCTGGAAACTTTATTGAAGCACAAATCAGAAATTGGGAGCCACTTGTTGAAGAAAAATAAATTTCAATTTATTTTACTTTGTATTAAGATTTGCGGCACACTTATAAATAGGTAGTTTTAAGTATCATTTTTATGTAGATATTTTGTAAATAAATAACATTAATGTACTTGTGTCTTTGCAACTCAATCTCTTTTTTACAGATCTTTAGGGGCAGCGGATCTTAGAACACTGGTTATGGACACCGCCCCCAGTATTGTGTGCATTACCCACAATTTCCTGTGTGCCTAGCCTGTGAACAGGACATTTGTCTACTGAAGCAATGTAGGTAGACAAGCAACTGGGGTGAGGATGTCCCCATCAGTCATTGTCATACCTAGTGAGCAAGATAGGTGTGTGACAACATATATTTTATAGTCCTATGGATGTTAAACACAAACTATTATATAAGTGCCCTAACTGTAGTGTCTCTGCCACTACACTTCTGTACTTTCAATTTGTTTGTCACTTGAGAATGGAAAATTTATTTGAAAAATGTCACCATCAGTCGTATCAATAGTTACACTTTCAAGTATTTCACATTGTTGATTTCGAATGAAATAATCACTTATTTTGGGAAATGAATTAAAGAACACACTACAAGTTTTATTTCCCAGAAATTGTGTTGCTTCTGATTAAGTAAGTATGTCAAAGAAGTGGCTGTTTGATGAGACAAAAAAATAACTGAAATGTACTTTCAATATAAGATGGTTGTTATGTTAAGTGAAGAAACATTTAAATTAGGTACATGACGCCAATAAGATTTACAGCCATATGTTGGAAAAAATCATAACTCAGTTGTTAACATTTTCAACATTTTCCAAAAGTGTTCATTGGCAGAATGATCATAGTAACAAACTATAAATATGCAGAAAAAGGCAAATGTGAACAAAACATCAACTTTTATCGCAGTATTTTCCCTCATTCTTCAAGACTGGAGGCTGTTTACAAATTTTCCATAAATTTATAGCTATATCTGTAAAGGAGCTAAAAGGGCTATATACTTATCATTACTTTATCGATCTATATGGCCATGTCCAGAGGTTCTATGTGAGTCAGTAAGAGTTATAAAGAGTTGGGACTGTTGGTGTTTGTGATTTTTATTGTGGTTTTTTATATTTTACAATAAAAAATTGCTTTTTATCAACAAACAGTTCATTTCTGCACATGTGTTTGGGTATCATTTATATAGACAATTCATAAACACTTCTTTATAGTCAGGATTTCTTTATGGTCTTTATAGATAGTTTGTAAACAGCACTCTGATTTGATAATTTCCAGTAAATTCCCAATTGGCTGCCTAACTATTCCTTTCCCTATACATCCAGTGTTTGTTTCACATTTTAATCAGTATAAGCAGTCTAGAATGGAACAATTGATTAAATAATTATACCAAATAGACCTTATTGGTTTGTCTGTTCTGAAAGATTACTTTTATATTTTTTTCTTCTTTTTCATTTTTTTTCATTTTCCTTAAAACATTTTAATACCATTTTGGCTAAAAAATCAGTATTAGAAAAAAAAATTTTGAGTACCACAATTAATAAGGAACTTTTTGAAAGATAAGCTTTTATTCTTTGTTGATATTGGCAGCACTTTAAAATAGTTGCGGTAATGAGGTATTTATAAAGAGTAATAATGACAAGTGGCGCTGTTGGTGGTGAACATATATGAACTAGCAGTAGTGAGTGCAATAAAAGCTTATAAAAAAAGACAAAATTTATAATTCAAAGCCTAAGGAAAGCTGTAACTACTTTAAACTTGTAGTATACCAAATCTGATTTTTGCCTGTCATACAAAACTTGGTTTTTATTGACCTTCACAAGTTTTCAACCAATCAGTTACCTAAATTTATTCACAAGGTATGTAACGAGATACAATACACATGATATCTGAAGATGAAAAAATTGAAGAAATAAGTTGTGGGTTAACCTCAATACCCGCAGCCATTTAATGTGGATTTGTGTGTTCCTTCTTTATTACCATTTTGATAAGGCAGCCAACCTTTTACAATATCAGAAACTGGCTAATGATAGACATTGCTGAGGTATAGGTTAGACTACACATGCACCTTATCCAAGAGTATCAGAAAAGATAGGCACGTGCTTGTTACTTAGCCTAGTGTTTAACCGACGTACATATATTTACATACGCGTATTCACGCTAGGCTATGTTTGTAGATTTTGGCTAAATGAAAAATTAATTTTGTAGTTTGTCTGTTAGCCCATGTGCTACAAACATGCATTTATGTTTCAACGTCTGTATACTTAAGGGTGTGGACTTGGTGATAGACAAAGTCCACAGTCTGTCAACTGAAGCCAAGCCTCAAGGGAGAAGAGGAACATTGTCCCCACATAAGTGTTTTACCAATGATGAAATGATGATGAAATCGAAATATTGTTGAAGTAATAATGTTGAAATAAAAAATATTCAGAAATTTTGAATACCAAATTAATAATATCCCACAGTGAGAAATTCCAAAGTTCATTGTAGGGGAGAAAAACTAGGAGGGAAAAATCCAGGGTTTGTTCTCACCAACTCGTGTTGTTTTACATTTTAAAAGAATCTAAAAAGAACAAAAATTAACCATATTATTTTCCGAGGTATTTCCCTGTTTTTTCAAAACTTTCATTCCCCTTGAAACCTACATTGTTAACCCCAAAATTTCCCCACCATAGATGACCTCCTAGCCTGACACGATATCAATTAAAATAATCTGAAACAGGAAACAATACACCGGTTTATTCATAAAATAAATTGACATACCAAGTCTTCAAAAGACAGTCAGATCCATATTTCCAAAACCAAATGAAATAATATGAAGCGGACAAATTTAAACAAGGTGAAATTATACGGCAAAATTTCATCAAGATGAAAATTTTACAAGTTCAAATATACAAAAATATTAGACATAAAAGAATTTGTAGGACTTGCATAAGCGAAGGTACCAAATGGAGTGATTTTTTCCATTCTCAGAAACTTAGCCTAGTCCAAAAGGTTCATGAGAGAGGGAGAAATCACTTTATCAAGTTCAGTTAAACAAAAGAACAAATTACAAGCAGAAATGGAAGAAGATGTGGGGAAAAAACATCAGATAATGAACTCCATTCTTCAAAAGAAGAATGTAGCAGGTTATCTTGTTTCAGAATTCTATGGATACCTCAAACATGCAGATGCTAGTTGTATAATGTGTCAAAATAAATGCATACTCCTAGTTTTAATTTGTATATTTTAACTGTAAATCCCATTTTATCTGAAGTGTAACCTCTGGCCCTCTGCAGACACTTTTAGCATCGATATTCAAATTTTGCATGCTGTAATTATCCCCTGTTGCAAGGGTTCTGGGAAATGTGCTCTCCTCTGAGTCCTCTCATATTTATACCAATTACTAACGGGACAAAATACTAGATAGTTCTGGTTTGAACCATGGCATTCATGAAATGCTTTAGTGGCAATACTGTAAGATGTGAGATACACATGTGTGTGTGTGTGTGTCTGTGAGTGCCCTAGGTTTCACTCATTGTTTTACTCTTATAAAAGTGTACTAGCTTTGGAGTAGGGTCTATGCCCCCTCTCCACATGTTCCAGTTACAAATTCTAGATGACCAAAATCATGTACATATGCGTGTGATAGGTGGCAAAATATTATGCAAAAAGGACTCTGCGTGTGTGTGTGTGTGGGTGTGTGTGTGTGTGTGTATATATACGTACCTACACACATACAGTTAATACGAAGAGCATCCAGTTTTTTTCTTGTATTTTCTCTCAAGTTATCTCGTGATTAATTCATTTTAGGTGAAGTTTGACAGTGGAAATGAATTTATTGTTAAAAAATAGGGGGATCATCGCTGAAAATTTTTTTCTGCCATCATTAGTTTTTGAGATAAATGAAAAATTAAAAAACGGCAAATTTCTCATTAATTTTCAGTTTTTTTATGGCCAATTTGAAAAACTTATGGCCGTGAAAAAATGAATTTTATTGGAGAACTCAAGCGAATTTTCTCCTCTTTTCAATAGTGAAAACACCAACACTGACTTAAGTACTATATTTGATGAATGTCAGTGAAAGACAAGCCAACTCTTTGGTAGTCATAGCCAGTAATGTGTCAGTACTTGGCTTCAGGTTGGCTGTTGGTAGTTAGTATTGACCCATTAATATCTCGAGTCCTGACCTACTTTCCAGTATGCTAGGTCAATTATAGTGGTGGGAAATATCGATGTTTTCTCTTATCAATTCGCAAAATATCGATACATATGCACCTCTATCATATATGGGCCATCCAACCGGAGAAATTGAGAAATATTCAATAACTTAGTGCTGATACAAAATATAAACAAGAACAAAATGATATTAATAATTTGAAATCTTTTATTTTGACTTTGCTGCAAAGTGCAAATGTTGTCTTGTTGACAAAATTCTCAATTATTGAAAATATTAACAAAGTAAAAAAAATTAATATTCACTTTCCTTCCCCTTCCAGTTTTCATAAATCTGTATGGTCAGTCATCATAATATTATTTTGAAGCAGTTCATTTTCCTATAGGTCAGGAGTTATAATGGATACCATGCTTTCAAACTCAACAGCATTGACGCCCCGTATGATTTTGAAAAATCCTCCTTCACCCCATGCTGTGGTCCAAGAATTGGCCACATGCCAGTATTTCAGACCATTTTCTACGCCCCATCCAACAACACGCACCGCATGGCCACCTGCAAACCGGCTGCCTGGACTCGGAACATAGACACCTGCAAATACAAATTTATTGTAGTTGTTCAAGTATATGTAGTGAAATGTAGGAACGTAAATTTGAAATTATGTCGGTTAATGAATAAACATTGTTTTATTTTACCAATCAGTAATTGTTCTATTCATTTTTAGGTAGGCCTAACAGTACGCCTAGTGCCTACACTGTAACCAATACAGCCATTATAGTGAGAAGTATACAATAAAATTTGTATTTTAAGGCTATGCTGGTCTTATTAGTTCTGCTGATTTCGTACTTTTTTTACTTTTTTAGTCTTTCACTAGTAGTTAATTTCCTACCCTTTGAAAACCCTCTTTTTCCAGTAAAGCTGTTACTACCTTAGAGTTTTTTACTCTGTTTTCTCATTATGTTTTGACAGTTTCAAAAACAAAAAAAAAAAAAGCAAACTTTTTAAAAACCTGTGTGACTACAACTAGTTGATTGGTAACAACGCACTCTCATTTTGTGTCATTGTTTGTGTGTGGCTTCATTAACTTGCTTTTCATATAGGCCTATCACTAATTTTAACTCATTTTGTGTACTGAAGTTGCCTTATATACATATATTTTCTATCAATCCTATTTCACAATCAATGAAAATAGAAACAGCTGAACAAAAACATAAAAATTGAACACTGGAAGCAATGAAATGATTCACATTTCATGAGAATGGGAATCGACCTAGAAATAGAAGCGGAAAATATGATCAAGATTTAACTTTCTCAGCTTCGTTCCTGTTAATGTTTTACTGCTACAAATTTTTATGAAGTGAAAATCATAATTCAATAAGTGAGTCGTTCACTCTCCCAAACTATCAGTTAGTTCTTTTTCACGTTTATTGGAGGCAGTTTTAAAACAGGTGTGAAAATTTGTAAGATTAGGCATTATTTTTACATATAATGTTTCTCATTTGTCCCCTGTATAGTATACCGTACTCATTAAACTGTTGCACCGAGCATAAAATTAACAATGAAATTCACTGATTGGCCCATGCATTAATTAGCTTTGATAAAAAAAAAACCATAAATTCTACAATTTCCTTCGTAATCAGTCTATAATAACTTCAAGTACTTGGTTCGAAAAGCAGTGTGAGCCAGTGACGTAGAGTGGGGAAAGGAGTATCAAAAATACCGAGCCCGGTATATTTTAGAGGTCCTGGAAGGGTCAAATTTTGAAACAAATAGCAGTTTTCATGTAAATGTTTTGAAAGTGCGTTAAAAGGGTATATCAATGGGAGGCTAAGGGGTGTCAGACCCTGCTCCCAAAAAAATGAAGTAAAATAAAATAAAATATATGTTCTAGAGCACGAAAAAAGTTTAAAAAATTATTTTTCTCCCCTTACTCGCATTTTTTCTCCCATTTCAAACCACCTTTCACAAATAGATCTTGCATAAGACACTAAGAGTGTTCATCAATTCATCTCCCTGCCAACTGATGTGAACCTTGCAAGTTTAAGATCACCATAAGTACTTCTTGCTTTTGCAAGATAAACACACAAAACTTTGATATGTCACACTTAACAGTTCCTCGTTAATTTATCTTTGTGTGGTACTTTGTGAGCAGTGACGTAAGGACAAGGTAGACATAGTCTACCCACATAAATTCTATACTTATAGCCAAAAAAAAAAAAAAAAAAGTAACAGCAGGGATTTTCTACGCTATAATACTCTTTTAATACCGAGTACCAAAAGTGCATTCCTATTGAAATCTACCTGATCTACCTGTAATAAAATCTTGTAGGTAGACATTTTTAAAATGTTTCTGACAAAATCAACTTCATGAAAAAAAAAATCCAGTATGCACATATTTTTTTTGTCCCAGTTTATAAAGGCTAGGGTCTTTATTCCATAACTACTCACATGGTGTATCTGTGCATATAGAACTTATCTGTGGTATTCCCTCCTAGCTTATCAGGTTTTCGTGTGCGTAACTAGGTGCAAATACCTACCCCAGTTGCGACATATAGTTGGTGTCTGACTGAGCGTAGGAGGTATTCATCTTTAGAAGATTGGTGATAGAAGAATACATTATTGATGATAAGAGGAACCAAATAATACGTATATTCTAAATTATTCCAAAAATTAATTTCAATCCGTTATTATTTTCAACGGTATTTATAATTTTTTAGGGGAAATGATCAAATGATGTGATTAAAACATTAATACCAGTTTCCAAACTAGACTGAATTCATGATTTCAAATTATTTAAATCACAAATCCAGACATAATTCCAGTAATGTCAGGAGCATCAAACGTTTAAATTTATCAAAATTTTCACAGAATCTTGAGCCAACATATGTATATTGATGTCTCAGTAAAATTTCAGCTTCATTCTACGTTTTGTTTTTGAGATATCACTGAAATTATGTTCAAAAGTGATTCAATGATATCAATTCAATCTATTGTTAGGGAATTTTAGCAATATCTCGAAAAAGGAATGTACGATTGTAGTCAAATTTTTACAGAATCTTAAGCAAACGTATATTGATATCTCAGTGAAATTTAAGCCTAATCGGACATTTAGTTTCAAAGATATCAATGAAATTTTGCTCAGAAGCTGGTTGGTTGATTCAAATAACCTAATACGAAAAACTGTGATGATTGATAAGAATGTAAGACTTTACAGAATGCATGTTTCTATGAGTCAAACGAACACCCAGTGCGCCTGAACAATGATACGCCTCAAACACCAAGTAAGTAGTTGAGGAATAAGCTCCCTGGATAGACAATTTGCAATTGTTTCCATGTAGTTGAGAACTCTGGATGCACATGGTAAATGTGTGTTTTCTTCAAGCTGTATAATATTATACCTTTATCAAATCTTATAAAAAAACTTAATTGTCTTCCCAATCAAATTTTTAACCCTACTCCACTGTTAGTATGAAAGACTTCCTTGAATAGATTTTCTATAATACTCATTGTGCGATGAAAAACAAACATATAAGATAAAATTAATAAGGGTAGTCTTTCTGAGCTCTCTGAAAAGTCCAGGAAAGAGTTCATCAACATAAGCTGAATTTTTTGAAAATTACCTTTTTTATAAAACATAAAGTCTTGTAAGACCCAGAAGCCAGCCGTAACAGGTCCATTTCTATAAATTTCATCACGTATGCGATCCTCACGTGAAAACGTGGTGTTTGTTGTTGCGAAAAACCAACTCTTAGCTGGAATAAACCGAATACTATGTTAATGATCAGCCAGTATTAGCTTAAAAACCATCTTCAACCAAATTATTTCATTCTTTCAACCTTTGAATACGTTTGAATCTGGTTCATATTTGTGAGGATACCAATCGTTGTTACATTTTTTCGCTCTGCATTTTGGATTTTTGCTGCTGTCATATTCACAAGGCATTTTACTTGTAGAAGCAAAACCACAAGGTTTAATCGTATATTGTTGACAACCCTGAAACATAGCATCAAAAATATTAGCTAGGTACTCAAAATGACAGTGCCACAATGTTCGGTTCTCGTTTTGTATCCTCTGTGTTAACGTTGGTTGCCACTTACGTCGTCTGACTCGTAGTCACCGCCTGTTATCGTACCATTTTTCACCAAAAAAGTATTAACATTTTGCATATAGCCTCCGGAACATCCCAAATTTGATGAATCGCATGCTGCAATGTATTCTTGTGAGAGTGTTGCTTTATATTTTCCTTTACTCTGAATACAGACACGATCACCGAATGCTGCAGCAGTCGAGACAGCCTGAAAATTAGGAAGGTCACTCTAAAAGTTAATGTTAAAGTTATTTTGAACAATAGCTACAAGTATTTGTTTTCCATACACTTAAAAATAATTTTATAATGTAACACTCGTTTTCACCTATAAGCGAATTAGTGACCTATAAATCTGCCTTACTTCCAATGACCCATACAAGCACATACAAGGAAATAAAACTAATCACTTAATTGTTGGTAAGAATTGTAAAATTTTTCACATCCAAGACTTGAGAGTATTGATGCAAGGCTAAGATCATGAGACAAACTAGGTCTTGGCCTTGGTCTTCTTACATGAGTTCCACACCAGCGAACAGACTTTTTTTCAGGTATATTCAATGAAATGCTGTTTGTACTCACTCAGAAATTTACTATTTTACACGATACAGCATAGTACGTACATGGAGGCATTTCATAGCTTTTAAGTCATAAAAATCAGAGAATGAACCAAAGCCAATTGGAAAACTGCTCTCCCTCGTTTTCTCTCTGTCTCTGTCTGTCTGTCTGTCTGTCTGTCTGTCTGTCTCTCTGTCTGTCTGTCTGTCTCTCTCTCTCTCTATTTAATTTTAAAAACTAGTTCATATGAACTCTATGTACGATACTCTATATGGATATATGCTGTTTTTATATGCCATCGCTTCCTTCTGTTTGATTCAGTTTGGTATTATTAATATAAACTGAAAAAATAAGAACACCAATGAAACAAAAGAGCCTATACGTCACCTTCTGTTAACTATTTTTCCTAATGAGCTCCTAGTTATCATAACCAAGAAATCAACGTAGGTAATTGTAGTTTTTTTTCTAGATATTAATCATACTTTCATATCCCTCGATCCGAGTCGGTAATTATACATAAGTTTTCAAAATGATTACGCGTCTATAACTTATACCAAATAAATTTTCTCAGGTTTTATCTAGTCACATCAAGTATTTATGTGAATGAGCATTTCTGGAGTGATTATATTCAAAATTTTTATTTATAAAGATTAATGAATTACCCAACACGATCCACAGTTGGATTGATCACGTATATGGTTGATCGGACAATTGGTGTTTTTCGTATTGGCCCACGTAAACTCAACAGGGAGACCAGTTTTGTCAGTGTCCGGCTTCAGAGTTGCTTTTTTAATAAGACTTTTCGGATTTGACTTCTTGACCCTTATACTGCTAGGTAATATGAGTCCCATTTTGTCTCTGACGAATGATTTTATATCGACTTGAATCGCACCGTAAGTATCCGCCTGCAAATTGTCATTAAATTTCATTAAATATTCTGTATTTTCTTTACACTTTTCATATCTGAGTCAGTAAATATTGACTGGCTATAATCTGTTCATTAGTACTACAACCAAAACGAAGCTGATCCAGCTGGCTACCTGAAAATTTTTTTCCCAAGAGAGGAGCTAACTTCTAAAAAGGTGGTCCAAGTTGAATTTGTGATCAATATTCCATCCAGCACCAAGGTAATGTAGATAACCTTATGAAAATTTGCTAATGAGGAAGGAATGACGTAACTTGAGGGTTTCTTTATGGCTGCTGGATGCCCGAGCCAACCAAATGGAGGGTGATATCAGAAGAGGTGAAAAAAAAAATCTGTTATTACAAATGGAAAAAATAAAAATCCATTCTCAAAATAAGGGTGTTTGGTGTTAAATAAAAAGTTATGCCATTGCCAAGAAGAGGCCTAACTTTTGAATCAGCATTTTGGTTTTGTGATATAAGATCCTGAAAACACAAAATTGTAGTGAAAGCTGAAAATTTCGTTCATTTCAATCTTATGTGAATCTGCAATTCGAGCTTATTACATTTCCTCTTGTGAAACTTCCAATTGTAGGTATTTTACCAATCTTTGGATTCATTGAATAGATGAGACACAAAATTCAGCTTTCATGTTTCAAAGTGTCTTAAAAGTTAAAAAGGCGTTCTTAATAATTTTTAAGTGAAAGTTTTCGGCTAAAAACCTAACAGTGACTCTGCTGGAAGGTTACGGGTTTTCTCTGGTGATTTTTTCCTTGGAGTTTCAATGAATAATTTTATATTGGATACTATAGGTCACACGGGATGAGGTAGTTTATGATGACACTTTCACACTGAAAGATAATAACGAAGATTTTTAAAATTATGCGAAATTGGCATAATGAGCTTATTATTCACTTTTGTTCTACTTGCTAACAATTTTAATTTCACGTAGTATGAATTCCGTGTGAACACCAAAGGCTACAGTCACGATCGCCTGCTTAAGTTATGTGTTTCTGTGTGAGTGTGCTGAAGTGCGCTAGGTTTCTCTTCATGCAATGTTTTAAACTTTGAATATGATACATATTCTTAGTCGTCATTTAAATTCACTTAAGGGACCTCCTGACCAGACTTCAATTTTCCCCTTAGAAATCATATTTAACTGACAAAAATAACTTTTCAAGAATACCAAAACAGTCAAGTACACTTAATTTTTCTCTCACAGGGTTTACTTAAATGAACCGAAGAACCAAGAATATGGCCCAATAAGTATATTAGCTATTACATATCGACTAAGGTTCTAATAATTTCACCTGGGCATACTGGTCTACCATTTTCTTCCCAATCAGAAAATAAAAAATTCATAAAATATGCTCTGGAATATTGAAATATATGTACTTATGATCGAAGACTGAATTGTACAGATAAATACTAAATAGGAAAAATTGTTGAAATTTTTTGCATTAGATTATTTAAATTTTATGTTTCGTATTGTTTATGAATTTACATTTATTTCGGAGATATTTCTTGGAAGCTTGAAATTTTACCGTTCGTAATGATCATTAATACAAACTAGAATTTTTTTTCTTAGTCGCGTATGTCGAACTTGGCTCTTCCACTGAAATCACAATGTGAAAATAAAGCAGTACCGAAAACATAGAATTATAAAAAAAAAAAAATTTTTGTTAAAACAAAGATTCGAAGTCCGGTAAATAGACTGTTAGCACTAGAGCCTCATAGCAAGGAGCCACGATGGAACTACCCAAATCACTGTTTCAAATAAAACTAATACAACACGACTGACAATACAAATAAAAATATACTATTTGTCTACCATAGAAAAAATTAATTTTTATAATCTAATTATTTGGGTCAAAATTCTTGAATATTTGGTAGCAAATTTTCTCTTTTAACTCATCATATGGATGCTTTACCCTTATGATTTTTCACTTCATTTTAATTCCAGTAGATCTTACTGTAGTATTTTCTTATTTTAGATCATTTTTGGGTTCTGTTTGAAGTTGGTTTGATTTTATGATGGATAACATTTTATTACCGACTGCGTACGGAGGAGGTTATATGTTTGGTATGTCTATCTTCGGAACTAACGGAATTTCGTTCGCTCAGAACAAGTGTTTTATTTTATAGATTTTATTAAAAGTAGGCTAAAAATGTTTCTCACCATTCGGAGAATGTTCTAAGCTATTCATATTTGAAAATCAAAAAATTATAAGAGTGTAATTGAAGAAAATGAGAATTTAAAGATCGAAAAAATTATTGTCATAAGTATGGGCATATCCACCAATAAGAGGTACTCATTCAGATTACGCAGTCGGTTTTTTTTTTTAAATTTTTTTTTTTAAATAAAATTTATTTCTATATTTTTTATTTCACGGGGTGATTTTGCTCAAAACAAACCATTTTCTGAAGATGACTCAAAAACTATCACATTGATTCTAAACAAAGTTGAATAGGATCACCCCTTCTATCATTAATTTTTTTTTATCAAAATTAGTGCCCAATGTAAGAACTTTTGTTGAGACAAGCACTCAAAGATAGGAGAATCCATATATGGATCGAATTGATAACCTTCTTCTTTTTTTTAAATCTGTTAAAAACCCTAATATATTCACTGTGGAATACCTTGTTGTGAGAGATATTTACACTAGAAGGTCTTCAACAGTATTTTGCGTGTTCTGCCACTTCATACGGTTAAGTATGGGAGAGCCAAATCCTCGGCAAACACTGGCGATTTTTGAGCCAGTTCTGAGAGTTTATATACAGGATTTGGTACACACATGCATACGTACATGTACGTAATTATGTCATGCATTACGTCGTTTCTTGCCTCTGTTGAGGTGATAAGAAACAACGCAGCGCGTTTGATACCGGTCCGTGACATCACAGAGATCATTATCAGGTAATTGATATCGGCCCGTGCAAAGTATCTTACCTGTACATACGTACAGGTACAAACATACAAACGCACCAGTGTAAATTCGTTTAACGTCATAAAGACGATTATTGCCAGCCTTTGGGCAGCGACTGTCATCGAGGGGTGCAAGCCCCTATTACCTCATACGAGTATTGTCCCCACAGTCACCTCGCAAATCTTTTTAAAACATCAAAGTTAAAAACGAAGAAATGTCACATTGTTTAGGTTTAGAACAATCAGTTTATGGTGTTTTGTGAAGAAATAGTTTCAAATAAAACTAGATTGTAGAACTCACTATAAACTAAAGTCTGTTTTCAAGTTATTCTTCATACTGAAACATTACAGTAAAGAAATTTTGGCGGTAAATATCTCAATGAAAAAAATTTACGGGAAGTTAGTTCAAAATTTCAAAGAGAAAATTTCCATTTCCTAATTTATTGACCTAATGTCTACGCTACCTATTTCAAATATTGAAAAGTCTTACAAATTCATAGCTAAAATTTTGATCACACAACTGCGAAAACTACATTGGTGTACTCACTTGAAAAATTGTCCTTTCTGAAAATATTATACCCTATACGCAGGCTATTTAGAATAAAACTTGTTAATTTTTTGAAAATACGGGTTGCCAGTATTTCTGCCAGTGACGGCCCAAAAGAATTTTTTAGGGTGGTGGAATGTTCGAATTTGTCGAAAAAAAACAAAAACAAAAACAAAAACAAAAACTTGTAGCTTATTAAAAGCCTCCTTTTTTTGAAGTCTGCTTATCAAAAATATTCGTATCTGCCGACTACTCTCCAAATTTTTATATTTTCCGACTGAATTTTCTGGCTGGTGGATGACCCCCTCCGTCAGGACGTTCCTGATTCCTGCCTATTATCAGCATTCAACTAAATGTTTCTTTAATGGACAACATTATGAAAGAATTTTTTGGTTTATTCGAAATAAAGGGTAAACTAATTCATTTATTACCTTGCATTCCCAAAGCCAAAGGATGTCAGTCTGTAGTTATTAAAATTTTAGCTGCGTAAGAAACAATTTTTAGGAAATTTTTTTTTTTTATATGAACTTGACAGCAATAAATTAATGAACTTATTCTGACTTTGGCTTAAGCTCATTGTCTACTCGAGAACTCGATACTGAAAAGGGGGTCTGAATGCTCTGAATCGAGGTATCACTTCCCTAAAAAATTATGGGTCAGTAAAATTTAATTCCTGAAAGTTATTGGTAACTAGGCACCTACTGAAAATCGATGAAATTAAAAGAAATTTTTATTCATCAGTAAAAACTAGATACGAAAATATTCAGTATTTCAAGCAAGTGAAAAAAGAAATTTTGTAAAAAAAAAAAGTAAAATACTTTCATTATTTTGGTGATATTGCCCTGAGAAAAATTTCATAATTTTTGAGAAAATAAATAATTTAGAAAAATTTTGACTATAATTGCCTATGTAGTTTACCATTATTTAATTGAAAAATAACGGACTATGAACATTGTAAAATGATGTATTTATTCCAAAAATCTGCAAAAGAGGCAAACGTCCTCCAATTATTAAAAAAACTGGCCAAAATTGAATCCAATCCTTACCTTCCATGGTAGATCAGTTTTGTTGTTGATATATTCGACAATTTTGGATGCGTTCACTATTGAATTTTCAGCTCGGATTCTGTGGACCTGCAGGAGCCATAACGCAATACAAACAAAAATTGAATATTTCATTTTGGTTCATTGAATTGTAGCATTGATATACAATAATCACAAAACACAACTATAACGATATATTGCGATATTATTTTTTCTATTCGACGTGCAGAACTCTGATCATTTTATACTAATTTATCAATATTGATTAAACAAAATACACATTATTTAGTCATGGTTGGGACTATCCGATTGACTGACATCGATCCCATATTCACAACAGGAAAGTGAAAGTTTTTCAAAGATAAGACCGACAAGGGTTGATATTCTACTTCAAGACACTTTCTGACAAATGTTGTTTCTTCAATTTGAGGAACGCACTCATTGCACCATTCGGAATAACGATTCCTTTCCGCGATTTCCTCACTCGTTCATGGCAACTTTTTTATCATTCGTTTGTATTATGTGAACCGTTTTGTTTCGGTTAATTTATTTTTAAATGTGTTTGTAAGTATAAGTACCTACATATTTTATCAAACGTTTGTTTTAAAGATATTTTTATCACCACTTGTACAAAAGCAGTTGCTTAACTTGAAAGACTAAGATGAGGCTTGAGTTAAGTGGAAATATCAGAGGCTTCAAAAATTATTGAAATGATTTTAGTCAACTTAGGATTATTCGAGAATAGTTAGTGACGAATGTGTAATACCTCTGCGAGAATCTCCTCTGATGGTATCCGCAATATGACCGCAAAAAATTGACAATGTTCACAAAAAATCAAACAAATAATTTTTTTTTTTGGATAAGTTAACAACTTATCTTCTGGTCTACTCAGATGGCGGCTCTTGTCATGTCCCTTAATTGACCCATATTCAATCTTGAAGATAATTCCTATTTCAAGGACTGTGGGAATTGCTATACCTTGCTCTATACAAAATACATTTGCCAGTTATAGTCGATGAGATGGCCATGCAATTAAATTCACAGCTCTTAGCTGGCAAATATGTAGGTCCCAGGTTTGATTCCCCAAACCAACAAAACCTACATCTGGTGCAACGTGATTTTTTGGCTATATTATGAATGTTTAGATGCTGTGCACTTTTCCTAAAACTGGGCGTGGTGCACTGCCGAGTTATTCGCTTGTAATACCAACATTTTTACAAGACCGAGGCCCATATTCACAAATGTCACTTTAACCTCCCTTCTCTTAAATCTCACTCTAAAAAAGTTTTTTACACAATTTTGTACTTATAAATATGGGAACATTTGTATCTCTTATGAGAGTTCCAATGCAAAAATAAAATGTTACCACACTCTTAAATACAAAATTGTGCCAAAAGTAATTTTTAAATGAAGTTTAAGTGAAGGGAGGTGAAAATGACGTTTGTGAATATGGGCCCTAGACACCTTTGGCTGTTGAAGTAAAGGTTTGACTTTAAAAGTGGAGAGTCTTTAGGACCTAAACTTCCTAGCAAAGAGTGCTAATAGTGCACTAGAACATACAAAATAAAAATCCTTGATTGGCGCACTATCATCAGAGAATGGAGAAATAAATCAGCTTCGAGCCCAAATCACTCAGCTGACTACTGAAGTTAAGAAAAAAAACAATAATTTGAAAAACAATGGTAGAATAAATAATTGCTTGAATAGCAGGAGCAATAATAAAAGTAGAAATAGAAAATCTAGATCTAGAGACTGAAATAGTGGTTCTACCAGGGGTCAGAGTTCAACTCCCCTTAGAAGACCATTATCCAAATGTGACTCAAAATAGGGATGATAAAACCTGCTTCTTTCATAACTGTTTTGGTACAGTGGCCACCAAATGCAACAGCAGATGTCAGTGGTGGGGGAAACCCTATAAGAAGCCTAGTTCATCAAACTAAAACAAGGGGCCATCTATGCAGTGAACAACCCCTCAGAAAAATACTTATTCCTCCTGTTCATAAAGGACAGGACAAACTTAATTGACTCAAGTGCAGACCTGAGTATATTGCCAGTTACAGTTGGTGGTGAGATGGCCATGTGATTAAGTTCACCGCTTTTAGCTGGAAAATATGTAGGTCCCAGGTTTGATTCTTCAAACCAACAAAACCCACAAGTACCTATGTCCCTTACATTATACCTAATACAGTAAAACCCTTTATAACGTTCTCACATAAGATGTTTTTCCTCATAATATGCTGTTTTATTATTAAGGTCCCTTGATCTGCTATACTAAACCTATGTAAAATTTTCCTTGAAGATGTTGCTGGTTAAGACTTTTTCCCTCATATTACTTTTTTTAAGGAAGATTTGGTTAGATTTATTATTGAAAATTTGGAAAATTTTGAGGAAAAAAGTTTCTTTTTAGTTTTCTCTTTATTCAAAATACAGACATCTAATGCAATTTACTATTTTTATGACTCTTTTAAAATTTTTTCCTTTCCAGAATTAACATTCTATCAATTATTGGCCTATGGTGTGAATGATAATTTCTCATTCTATTTCGTTTAGTGGGCCATAATATTTTACAGTTTAGGTAGTAACATCATTGCAAAACTAGCTTCGATTGTATCAACTATTATTTTGGTACTTAATGCCTTATTTATATCTATATCTATACTTCTAGATATATCTATCTACCTACTTATATATAAAGAAGAAAGTTTGGGAAAGTGCATGTTAAGGGTAATCTCAGAATCTACCAAATTAATATTGATGAATTTTTTTATGTGCATTCTTCATAAATGTAAGAGGGTTCTAAGCTTGGTTTTATTATTTTATCACTTCGAAAACCTTATTTATAAAGGAAAATCGATAAAAGGTAGATTAATAGCGCTGAGTGTATATAAAGTGAAAGTGAGGAAAAACATTATATATATATATACACACTTAGCGCTGTATTTAGTGCCTATTCCTGATTCTTACAGTTACTTCATTGGACTTGTTTTTGAGGCGTAGAATTTAAATTTGATGTTAATTTTATCATTAAACTCATTTTTCAACCATCATGGGGCCCTAAAAGGGGAGAATTTTTTATTTTCAGATTTTTTTTTGTAATATATCGTACATGATTTTTGAGGCGCTCAATCTGAATTTAATGTTCATTCTATGAATAGACTGACTGAGGCAATTTTTTATTTCATATTTCATTGTGTAATACATCATCGCAATTGTGTTTTTTAAGGCATTGAATTCAAATTTGATGTTAATTTTATCATAAGACCAATTCTTCATCCTCATTGAGCCCAAAAAGGGGAGAAATTTTTATTTTCAAATTTTATTGTGTAATATGTAAGTGAACACTTAGCTCAAGGTTAGGGTTAAAGGTCCTAATCTTCTGTTGAGCAAAGCTGACACCACGGGCAGCTATTTACCTATATGTAGCAGAGTTTCAGTTATAGCAAATATTTAGGAATTCAGAAATGTCCACTTCACCATTAAGTGCCTACTTTACAAATAAGTGAATTTAATTTTTCACTGTTTGATGCTTTGATTGTTTTACACTCAAGTGACCAATTGAAACACATTGGCAAATCGAAGATTTTTTCACAGGGGAGAGGTGGATATATGTACTTATTTGACAACAATTTCAATCCAAAGGGGATAGAAATTCTGACAGCGTTCAAATTGAGTCTCCTGATATTATTTGCAGATAGAGATGGGTGAATTGAGTCCTCGGGTATCATGAAAGATGATTGATTAAGTCCCGAAGTATTTTACAATTGGATCCCGCATTGTTTACTTTATAGGTACTGATTGAAGAGTCACTTTCAGGGTTGGCTAATTTAGGCGTATCAAATTCTCTATAATAGATAGAGTAGAGAATTGTTACAGAGATCGAGTTTTTTGGTGTATAAATCCAGAAAAAAGTTCTTAATTTATTAAATTCTAAGAATTTTCTACATTCTCTGCACTATGTGTAGAAAGTATACACGTAAAAAAAAATGTAAGTAGGTCAACTTAAATCTCTACGTGCTAACCCTGGGCATACGAGTATGTCAATGTGACAGCCATGAATCGACTCTGTATCATTATGCGAGCTGTTTAGTTGCCATTGAATTGCCATGTCCCTGCTCCATATCATGTTCAACAAGTTGGATAGCATAGAATCATGACAAGTCTTGGGGGTAACCAAGGGGGACAGGCTGGCGTTTTCTCGTATAAATCTTGAGGAAAAGAAAGTTTTACATTTTTTTCCACGTATTGAGGTGTCTGAAATCAATTCCTACCACAGTCGCCATATTTTATGAAGCATACAAAATCGATTCCTGTCACATGTCATAAAGTCAACCTTTAATGTATAGTGGTGTTTAAATGCTAATGACGTCACAATGTCCTAAAGTTAGGGCATCATGCAGCCGAAACACTGAATCAAGGGGTCTTGAATTGTGTTTTCAAGACATTTTATTTTTTTGACTTTGACTATATCCTACGGCTGAATTCTTCTTGACTTGAATTAAACTTCTTCAGACACGACAAAACGCAGCTTACATTTGTCTTCATAACTCAGCAAATTAATATGATGAATCAGCAATAAGCTAAGTTGTGCGGATAGAAGAGCCTAACAAAGTTTCAATCCATACAAGGTTTGAAACCTACAAAAACAAACAGCAGAATTATTTTGTCAAAGACTATAATTACAAAAGAATTATAGTGTCAACAAAGCGGAACAAAGCAAAGTGTGTAGTGGAAAAATAAAAAGTTAAAAATAAAGCTATGGCAGACAACAAGTAGGGGAAACCATCAGAAAGTTGTTGTGTCTTCATGAGTGATGGTTTTGTTGTGTAAAAGACTCCTAATATGAAACTTTAGGTCTCGGAGCTTTTGGTTGAAAGTGAGGGTGAGGTGAGAAAATTACTAACATAGATAGAGTCAAATCTGCTATGTGCAAAAAGAAGGCTCGATGCGGCCTTTAAATGACAGAGCAAGGCAGTCATCTTGAACCAAGCTTGTCTTAAAGTTGTCTTCAACACACCAAATTTCCCTCCTAGCAGGTGCCAGGAACTCCATCTGATTGTATTGTCGACTGATGCTTCACCTCGCAGGTATTTTTAAAAGATCGCCTTGAAGTGCGATGTACAACTGGCGAAACTAGAAATGACTTATGTGTCGTCACTACTGATCCTTCATGATGAAAGAACATCCCTAATTTGCCTTTGTCTTCAACTGAACCTATCTGGAATACCAACTACCGTCCTAGTTGTCTTCAAGGTAGATCAGATTGAATCGTATTCTGCATCTCGAAGATGGTATACATATTAAATTGCCTAACGTGAGGACTTAAACGTACAACTTGTGACTTGGACCTGCTACTATCCGCCTACATAAGAAGGACTCATTTGCAAAGACAAACCCAGTACCGGGTGTTGCCAGTGCAAAGAAGTGAGTGATTTTAAAATTAGAATTTGTCTTTACAAATCAGTTCTTCTTGTTAAGGAAATTTCCCCACTTATTGTCTGCTTAATTGCCTTCAAACATGCGATGTCGATAATAAAAAGCGAGAGGAATTACCAAATGTCTACAGCCAATAAAATTACAGACAGTAGAATATATATATACGTCGACATATAATATGCAAAAAGCGCACGTGGATGACTGATAAAACAAAATATAATAAAATATATTAAATGACTGCAAACCGCAAGCAAAGCGTGGAAAGACCGGAGATAAAGCAAAAAGGTTGGCTGCATTCATGTTCGTCGATGGGTTTTTACGTCTATTCAATTCGTCTTCATCTAATATACATCTCATGGTGCCAGTCTGTCAGATCGAACCAAATTATTGTCTAAAATTGTCTGAATTTGGAAAAGTCGTTACTGAAATAAAATGCATTATAATTGCCTGAAAGAGAATTAGATTTTATTTCTGTCTTCACGTCTTCATCTGAATACGAGTTCGAATTCGGATAATATAATGTCCAAATTCGAATTTTGTCTCTCGAAAAATTGTCTTAAATTGTGATGTCATTATTTTGTCAGAATTTGTCAAAAAATAATTTTTATTTGAAGGTCCAGATCTCGAACTTCTCATACCCCCCCCCACACTTTGACTGTCCAACTGGACTGGAAAATGTATGGTAAATGGAGTATAGAGATTTACCTGGAAATAAAAATTATGTCTTCAAGTAAATATGATATGTCTGCAAGGAAAAATGCTTGTCTTCATCCGTAAGGAAAGGAAATAACTGAGAAGATGATGTTTTAGTTTTATTCTGCTTGATTCCTAATTCCTTGTTGTCAGAGAAAATTTGTCTTACGTATGGTAGTGGTTATACCTAGGGGTCAGGCCTAGTTACGATTGTCGGGTATGAAAAATAGTCTGGGTTTATCTAAGTTGGATAAACGGACTTGTCTTATTTTGTCTTCATGCTATATCGTGAACTTACAATATGTGTTGTCTTCACGTGGAATTTGTCTAATTAATTGGCTGGAAAGCGGATTACTAGCGAAATATATTACAAGTAAGTAAAAATTATATTACATTAGTGTTGTCTTCATACTATAATTACGTAAATTTACAAAAATTACAATTATTTGTGTCTTCAAAAATTTTTACGTGTGGTAGATCTTCTTTTCCCATTTGTCAACAGAAGCATTTCCAATGTCGTCAACCATACATATTTTGCCAGTTTTGAAACCTGACTTCAGCATTTGTTTGGTGATGACACGTTTGTGGGGCTGACTGTCTTGAATTGCTCACCAAACATGTTGTCGAATGAAATCTTGGCCTAATATGATATGTTTAGCATGGAATGTTGATGAGTCGACAATGTGAATATCAAAATCGATTTCTGCGTCGTCATTGTGTTCTAATTTAATCTTGATGTTAACAATTTTGTCGGTTTTAAAATTCTTGAACATTCCATAGGGAATATGGAACATATATGGCTGCACTTTCATGATTCGTTTGTCGTCAAGATCGAAGAATTTGGATCCACAGATGGAATACTTCATGTGCCAATCAAAATGAGCGTTGACAGGTACAGGTATATTTTGTCTCATCATGGGTCTGCATGCTATTTTTACGTGTGTCATGAAGACTGTTGGCAGGACTTTTGGTAATTCTGTGATCTGCATATATGGGATTGATCGTCCGCTGATTGAAATTGAACGGCCAATTTTTCAATCCCAAATACGAGATGTGTTGACTTCAATTGAACGAAGATTGTCGTATGATAGTGATGATGATGATAATGACTTCATAGGTTTTGTCTGCACTGATGGAGTTGGTTTTTTAATCTTAACCACTGGGGTTGAGATTGAATTGTCTTCAACGTCCATTTTATTGTTGTCTACAATTGTGATTGTTTTTATTGGTTTTGTTAACACCTGCTTATATGTTGCAGATGTCGACGATGTAGCGGATGTCGATGAGATTGCTGACTTCATTGCTTTCTCTGCTTGTTCAAACTTTTTGAGTTCCGGATCTTCACAAATTGTCTCCAGAAAACAAAGAGGAATCGGCGGAGGTGAAATAGTTGTCTTATGTAAGTTGTCTTCAATTATTTCCATTTTGTCCGTAATAATAGTGAGACAGTTGTCAGTGTCTTCAATGTTGACGATTTCCTTGGCTTTGAGAGCCTTATCTTTGACTTTATTTTGATTCTCGATTGTCTTAATAATTGTCATTATCGTTTGTGTCTCTGTCGCATTGTGGTGTCTTAAAAAATCGCAAACAACCATTGCTTCTTCTAATATCGTCACTTGACTGTCGAGTAATTTACGATTTGCATCGAGTTCGCTGAGAGTGATGTCGAGAAATTCGATCATCTTGTTCTCAAATTTGGTACTGTCTACACAGATGCAAATATCTATCTTCACAAGTGTCTTCATTTGGTCGGCATTAATTGTCGGAATTTTAGGGATGTCGATGGAGTTTGTCGTCAACAGGTATGTTTCTCATTTGGCTAATATTTGAAGAAATTTGCAGATTCGAGTGACAATGAGATGACGTACATGTGTCCGAAAAGTGAACTGAAGGATGATTTAATGTTGACTGAGATCTGACACGATTGTCGAGAGAAGTAGTATTATTTAACAAAGTATTGTTAATGAAGCTACTAGTGTCATGTTGTGTCGATAATATACTCTGATTTCTGACAGCATCGAAAGGAATTTCTTATGTCGGGAATTTTCTAATATCTTCGTCACGATTAAATTGTCTAATTTCACGTAGTTCCTCTCTTTGTTTGGTGACTTGTCTTAACTGACCATGAATGTCTTCAATGACTTGAACTAATTGCATTGTCGTTAAAGGTTGTCTTTTTTCTTCTTGTCTTGCCATGAGATTTTCTTTGTCTGTTTCTTCCATTTTCGCATCACTTTCTCTAACGTATTGATCCCATAGAACGGCTAGCCTAACTTGTTCGGGGGTAGGTGGGACATAGCCGGGTGTATATGGTTTCAAGCGTTGAGGTGGCGGAAAATTGAAAGGTGGTAGATTTAGTCTACCAGGAATATACGAAGTTGTAGTCATTACAGGGATTTTAGATCTATCAGAACTCGAAAGTTGTCTAAAATGACTGGTTGCAGAGGTGACTACTGTTGTGACTGCAGGTTGATTTGTTGTCGTAGGATTAGAGGCGGTAAGACTTGACCCTAACAAATTGTCTTCATCATTTAAGGCAAGTTTGTCTACATTATTGTCTTGACCAGATTCACTCATATTGTACACAATAAATATATGTTATGCAAAAATATGAAAATAATATGCAAGAAATATATGAGAATAAATTGTCTTCAAATGTTTGTCGTCAAATAAAATGTAGAAAATATACTATTACTATCAACAAACAAGTTGTCAAATAAAATTTTCGAAATTATTTTACGAAAATGTTTTTCAAAAGATCGAAAATAAAAAGATTCGAATTGTCGTAAATAAAAAGATCGAGTTATCGCACTCTAACCAGAGACACTTTGAACAAAAGGTGGTAGTAAAATATGTAAAAACTCACCAATTGTCGTCAGATGAATTAGCAACGGAAGTGGTGCTGCTACTCATTTTTGTGTCTGCAGAGGATTCCAGATCTTCGGAAGTAGTTGTCGATGATCGATAATCTGCTTTGACTTTTGTTTTCAGATTTACGCAAGTACGAGCGGATTGCTATTTGAATTTTCGAGCGTGGAGACGAATTTTGAAAAATTTGCGAAACACGCACGATTGACTACAAGTTTGGATTTACCAAAGTAAAGGTTTTTATTTTAAGAAGACGCGAATGTCGACACACTTCGAAAAAGGCGAATTAAAAAAAATATAAATAAAATTTAATAGAAATTTTATTTGAAGACAGATTTGTCTTCATACGAAAAGGCGGAAAAAGGCACACTTTTATTACTTCGCGAATCGTGGAATGTTTAATAAAAATGGCAAAGTACACGAAAAAGAAACACAAACATTTACAAAAACACTTTGAAAATAAATTAAAGTAAAAATCTTGGCTTACTTGAAGAGATGTTTCTGCTTCCAGGTAGAGCTGTTGAGTGACTTTCGATTGCAAATGTGTGTTGCTTGTCCACATGTGTCTTCTGATTGGGAGATCCAATCCACTGTTGAGTTGAGATGTGTGTCTTCTGATGTCTTATCTCATGTGTTTCAGGATTCTCGCCTTTTTTACCCATTCTATCGAATTTTGTGCGGGGTAAAAGTGTTTGCTGCAAAAACTTGTTCAACATGAAATGTTGAAAATTGTAATTTTGTCTTCATGTCTTCATATATTTTGTATTCCATTGTCTTCAACTGAATTTTGACTTGAATGACTACAAATTTTGACAAGTTATATTCCATAGACCAAATGGAAGTTTCTAGACTTAACTAATTTTCAAATTATGTTCTTTTTCTTGTGATTTTTCTCGTTATTTGGGGAGAAATTTAGGGTTTTTGAAATTTGAAAAATCACAAGTTTCGATTTATTTAATTTTGTCTTCATTTTTCGTAGAAATTGTCTTCATGTCTTCATATTCCATGAGGAAGGGAAGGATTCAAAAAGGGGAAGAAGGGAAAAAGTAGAATTTAAAAAATTCTTTGTCAAATTTGTCTGTCACCACAGACAATGTAATAAAACATACATGGAAATGAAATATATAAGAATGCATAGAAAGGAACATAATAAAAGGCACATAGGAGAAATACATAAGAAAAATACATAACAGAAAAAGGCACATAATGAAAAATAGAAATGCATAAGAATGAGGTGACATGAAAATGGACTGTGGAAAACAAGTGTGAGTGTTCTGCTGTTTGTCTTCATGTCTTCATAAGCTTATTGCTGATTTTAATTTGCTGAGAATTACATCGATAGATGGAAAAGGTGAAGGTGAAATTGTCTTCATCTATCGGAATTAATTTTGATGAGGCCAAAGGAGAAAACTGCCCCAACACGGTTGCCAGCAAACCCAGTATCGGGGGTTTACTACCTTGATAAAATAAACAGATTTTTCTTTCGAAAAAGATTTACTAACTTCGAGTTCCATTAGTAAATTGTCGTCATTTTGTCTTCACTCGACTCTACTAGAGAGAAACTTAGAACAATGTTGTCGGCATTGAAACCTATGAGACATGTTGTAAGCTGAATGAAGTTAACAAAATTCACATCAAGTTGTCTTCAAAATTAACTTTTGTCGAAAGAATTCAAATAGAAGTAGGCCTGTAGGTAACGGAAGGCTTAGGCATTTTCGTGTCTCTGGGCTAACTAGTAAAACTAGTAGTCCTGTCACAGTCGCCATATTTTATGAGGCGTCCGAAATCAATTCCTGTCACGTGTCATAAAGTCAACCTTTAATGTATAGTGGTGTTTAAATGCTAATGACGTCACAATGTCCTAAAGTTAGGGCATCATGCAGCCAAAACACTGAATCGAGGGGTCTTGAATTGTGTTTTCAAGACATTTTATTTTTTTGACTTTGACTATGTCCTATGGCTGAATTCTTCTTGACTTGAATTAAACTTCTTCAGACACGACAAAACGCAGCTTACATTTGTCTTCATAACTCAGCAAATTAATATGATGAATCAGCAATAAGCTAAGTTGTGCGGATAGAAGAGCCTAAAAAAGTTTCAATCCATACAAGGTTTGAAACCTACAAAAACAAACAGCAGAATTATTTTGTCAAAGACTATAATTACAAAAGAATTATAGTGTCAACAAAGCGGAACAAAGCAGTGTGTAGTGGAAAAATAAAAAGTTAAAAATAAAGCTATGGCAGACAACAAGTAGGGGAAACCATCAGAAAGTTGTTGTGTCTTCATGAGTGATGGTTTTGTTGTGTAAAAGACTCCTAATATGAAACTTTAGGTCTCGGAGCTTTTGGTTGAAAGTGAGGGTGAGGTGAGAAAATTACTAACATAGATAGAGTCAAATCTGCTATGTGCAAAAAGAAGGCTCGATGCGGCCTTTAAATGACAGAGCAAGGCAGTCATCTTGAACCAAGCTTGTCTTAAAGTTGTCTTCAACACACCAAATTTCCCTCCTAGCAGGTGCCAGGAACTCCATCTGATTGTATTGTCGACTGATGCTTCACCTCGCAGGTATTTTTAAAAGATCGCCTTGAAGTGCGATGTACAACTGGCGAAACTAGAAATGACTTATGTGTCGTCACTACTGATCCTTCATGATGAAAGAACATCCCTAATTTGCCTTTGTCTTCAACTGAACCTATCTGGAATACCAACTACCGTCCTAGTTGTCTTCAAGGTAGATCAGATTGAATCGTATTCTGCATCTCGAAGATGGTATACATATTAAATTGCCTAACGTGAGGACTTAAACGTACAACTTGTGACTTGGACCTGCTACTATCCGCCTACATAAGAAGGACTCATTTGCAAAGACAAACCCAGTACCGGGTGTTGCCAGTGCAAAGAAGTGAGTGATTTTAAAATTAGAATTTGTCTTTACAAATCAGTTCTTCTTGTTAAGGAAATTTCCCCACTTATTGTCTGCTTAATTGCCTTCAAACATGCGATGTCGATAATAAAAAGCGAGAGGAATTACCAAATGTCTACAGCCAATAAAATTACAGACAGTAGAATATATATATACGTCGACATATAATATGCAAAAAGCGCACGTGGATGACTGATAAAACAAAATATAATAAAATATATTAAATGACTGCAAACCGCAAGCAAAGCGTGGAAAGACCGGAGATAAAGCAAAAAGGTTGGCTGCATTCATGTTCGTCGATGGGTTTTTACGTCTATTCAATTCGTCTTCATCTAATATACATCTCATGGTGCCAGTCTGTCAGATCGAACCAAATTATTGTCTAAAATTGTCTGAATTTGGAAAAGTCGTTACTGAAATAAAATGCATTATAATTGCCTGAAAGAGAATCAGATTTTATTTCTGTCTTCACGTCTTCATCTGAATACGAGTTCGAATTCGGATAATATAATGTCCGAATTCGAATTTTGTCTCTCGAAAAATTGTCTTAAATTGTGACGTCATTATTTTGTCAGAATTTGTCAAAAAATAATTTTTATTTGAAGGTCCAGATCTCGGACTTCTCAGTATGCAACAAATAAAATTTGAAATTCGCTATTTAAAAAAAAAAAAGTAATGTTTGCTCTCCCCTCTATCCAAAATTTTTTTTGGCCACGCATGTGACTCTTGTCCCATAAAAAGTGCTGCAAAACCTCGTGATTACTGGTATGTATCTTGACGTACAAACCGAGACTTATATAAAACTTTGAAGCTCAGGATATAAGAAATGGTAAAAGTTGGATGAATGAGAAACCTTCCACGGGAAGAAAATTCTGCCATATGATAGGCATGAAATATTACGGTATCAGTTTGTGAACATTTTATTGCAAGTACCTGTTTCACCGTGCTTTGTTCAGATAAATATCATAGTCGACAACTACCGTAAACTAAAATGTAAAAAACATATTTTAAATTCAATATCCAAATTCGAAATATAGTAGTAAAATTTTATATGCAAGTCGTCAGCCGATGTCGAATTATTATCTAATTATTGAGATTCAAGATCAGACATTTCGTATTCGTAGTGTTCAGCATTAATCACAAAATTTTGCGATACGCAGATTGCAGATCTGAAAATGATATTCGTTCCACGCGAATTTTTCATCACTAGCTGTTATTACTTACTGCTGACGAAAAAATTGAGATTTGAATTGCTCATATTTCTGTTCAACAAATTTTCTCAAACGTGAGACTATGAGACCTATCCAGATAGTTTTTTCATTCCCAAAAACCACTTATACCTAAATTTCTCCAGTCAAAAATTTTTGGTGAATGACTCAGTCAACCTACTTGTGATGTTGAATGAGTAACGCTAATTGACTGAATGTCTCAAAAAGTTGTAGGGGACTCAGTTCGTATCAAAAAAATGATTGGGACTCAATACAGAAAATTTTTTCGTAATTGATTTGTCTGTTCCATTATTATGGGGAAAGTGCGAAACTTTTTGTAGGTACTCCTTAAAGGCACAGTAACGTGGTTTGTGAACTCGGTGAATCTAATATGGCGAACCAAACGCTTGACATAGGTGGTTCGCTATGGCTTGCGGTTCGTTGTTTGTGATTTGGAAGGTTTCATCAGACGTTGGTAAATTTTCACGAACCGAAATAGCCGAACCTGCTGGTTCAAGCAAGGTTCTTATCGGTTTATGGTGGTTAGCAAGTTTGGGGTTTTGTGATGCTACAAGGTACTTTTGGGCGTTTATGAAAAATTAAATTTTTTCAGTCTTTTTTTTTCATTAGTTAGCCCTATTTTGTGTTTTTTTTTTTTTAATATTCGTTTTTAAGCCCCTATGTAGGTTTTCTATGAAAACTGACATATCAGTCTTGAACTGCCTACCTTGATAGCGATATTAAGAATGACATTTTTCTAATTCCAACCCTGAGTTGCAGCATCATTAAAACAAAAGTGCACCGGAAATCACTTAATAAGGTCACATTTGGTAGCACAATTTTCTCCACAAATAAATGGTGTCCCATTTCACCGATCTGAGTGTTCAAATGTATAAAAAAAAAAAATTGTACCTTATTTTTAAAGGCAAATTTGAGTAATCACCATTCAAAAGATCAAATTGTCCAGTATTTATAAAAAAACAAAAAAGGTTAATGGAGGTTCCCGATGAAAGATGATTGGAGGTACTTATTAAGTGTATTCTAAGTACCACATTTTCCTGATGGTGCTAGTCTAATTGACTTGCACAAGAAAACATGAAAAATAGGTGGAGAGAAAGAAAAAAAACAAAAATTTTTTCTATTGAACTGAACAAGGATTATTATCTCTTAAATCTGAGAGTTCAACAGCAATTTGCTCATATTTATGTCTTGTCCCAATAAACCTGTCTCTAATAACTAGTCTGATTTCCTTCAGTTTTAATGTTTGTTTTAGGACTTCAGTGATTTGTTCCAAATAAAGTGTTGTTTCCTTAATCTGGTATCTCTAATAAGAAGTGTATGACATCATAAACCATATCCACACTTGACTACTTGAAAAATGATATTTGTTTCTCCACAAAATTATGTTTATCATTGTATAAAAAAGTGCATCGATGATACCTTTTCCTCTCTCCTCAGCCAACTGCCATTTGTATTAGTGATTTCGATGTCATGCACTTTTTAGTATGAACAGAGTATAGAAAAATCTATTTACAGTCTAAAGACCTCAAGTTAACATTGGAATAATTTGTTAGATTCTCATCTTTCGTAAACCAATTTTACTAAACCCAAAATTGACCTATATGTATATGTTGATAAAGTTGATTTAGGAGGAATAGTTTCCATAATAATTTGTATTGATATACTGCTTGCAAAAAATCATCCAGAATGGACAGTCCAAACTACATCTCATTCAGAAGTCCATTTCACCATGAAAGTAATCGATAATCAACGCACATTATAGGATTCAAAATTGATCAAAATATAGATTCGCAAACAAAAAAGCATATGCAGAAAAAACAAATCAAAAAGATACTCCAAAAATCCTAATTTTACGATTCAAATCCAATCAAAACACCGATGGAGACAGGCCTTCAATTGAGCAAATCTAGACTATGGACATTGCTCTTATATATATATATATATATATATATATATGTAAGAATATGTATTCACATTCTTAAAATAACCACAGTTTCTGTCTGTGTTTCGCACTCGCTGATATAGTGAGTTGCAGAGATCTCTCATATATATATTAGATTTGTATTATATTCATCTATTGATGGATTTTAAGTATGGAAAGATGAAAGATGTGTCTACATGATTCTTCATTATTTTCTAAAGAGCTTACAAATCCATCAATACATGCCAAGCTAGTGGGATGATCTTGAGGAAGACGGAATGCTAATTAGTAAACAATCAGCTCAGTTCTTTCCCTAGTGCGGCTCCCCCTCAAAGAATGGGAATGTAAGAATATGTATTCACATTCTTAAAATAACCACAGTTTCTGTCTGTGTTTCGCACTCGCTGATATAGTGAGTTGCAGAGATCTCTCATATATATATTAGATTTGTATTATATTCATATATTGATGGATTTTAAGTATGGAAAGATGAAAGATGTGTCTACATGATTCTTCATTATTTTCTAAAGAGCTTACATATATATATATTTTGTTAATATTTCATATACTCCCAGCATTAATGATTCACCTATGGACATGTCTCAGTTAGAGAAATGAAAGTCTATCACAGGTTATTTAATCAAAATGCACAGTGACTTAATCAACTGGGGCATTCATCACCATAGTATTCATGCTTCATCATCTACAGTCACTGAATTAACTGCTCTTTACAATGCATTTAAGGATACCAAACTCTCTTGATTGTTAAATAAGGAATGTTCAAGGGCCAGTTTCTTGTTACCACGGTACAGGCGCAGTTTTTATCCGATAGTCACGAAATTATAAATAAACATTAATACTAAGCCAAGGTTAGTACAAACATTAGAACTAAGTTAAGGACTTGACCCGTCAATTCTGGTATGGATCTATTTATTGTAACATCCCACCAATTTTGGTGCTAATTAGCAAAATGATACTTCAGTGAAATCAATTTTTGTTTAAATTTTAAAAAAATTAGTGGTTTTGAATTGAGAAATTTCAGATCAATAGTCTCAAAATTTGATTAATACAATCATCGATTACCTATAATCTATTACTAAATTTTTATTTATTTCATTAATCACAAATTTTATACTTTCTGAAGAGCTATTTTTTCTAACAAGCTGCTGTTGTATTTATAGTTTTTTTTTTCTATATGGCTTTTGGTGCTTTGAGAACATGTAGCAATAGGACATAAAAAATAAATGGTACCTACTTATTTGAAAATTTCTCTGCAACCTTATTCTGGTATGAGCCTGAGATTATAATATCTCTGTCAATACAAATTGTTTTTATAGAAGAAGTCAATAAAAATCATTTATACTCTGATGATTTACACTCTAATTTTCTTAAAAGAAAATATACTATTAATATTCACTCCTAATGGTTCAAATGAGTAAAAATAATAGAAGAAAAATAATCACATTTGTATTGAGTTTATTATATGCACTTGGTAGTAAGCTAGTCACAAATCAGAACATTTACAAACAGAGAGTTAGTATTTTTTTAGTGTTGAATCCTTTATATAATGTAAAAATTATTGGAAAATATATATTTTTATTTATTTTTAACTTATAGGCAGTCTATTTGGGTCAAACAAAATTAATTACCCCACTAAACGTATTTTCACAAAATTTTTTTAATGATAAAATCCATATTAATGGAGGTATTGTGAAACACTGATTTTGGGAAAGGGCACTCTTTCAACATTTCACAAAGGAGTAACGAATGAATCCCTGGCATACTTATCTGATTTCTGAGATACTAGCAAAGTTTCTAGAAAATTATGAAGCGCTACAATTCTACATTCTTGTGTAGTTCCAACATTTTTTCTTCGAAATGCTAAACACACATGTGCTATTTTAGACAAGGTAGCAATTTTGGAAGCAAACTGAGGGAACCTTGCTACACACATGTGTTGTAATTACATAAATGCTATACCTACATTCGCTATTCCAGACAAGGTAGCAATTTTGGAAGCAAACTGATGGAACCCTGCTACACACTTGTGCTGGAAGTACGCAAATTTGCTGAGACTAGGTAATAATTTTGTGAGGAAACTGACGTTACCTTGTGTTGCGAGAGTAATTCAATATTTTTAAATTACTTCAACAAATAAGATAAGATACAAACATTTATCTTTTATTAATATTTCCCTTTTATTATAAACACTTTAAATTATACTTATTTCATTTCTTAATATTAGTGATACCTAATGTCCATAGCAGCGAGTATGGACCCTAATGTTCTACTTGACTGTAGGTTTAGGAATGACCATGTCTTCAAAATGAAGATATGACATTACTTTCATTTTCTTTGTTTCAATCAAAAGATGGCCAACCAAAAAGGTGGCGTGATACAGAACATCCGCCAAATATGATGACACTTCATTGTCAGCATATCTGGTGGTGTCCGTTCGTGAGAAGCTAGGTGAAATATAGACTGCTATTATTCCGAGAATTAGGAATAATAGATGTCTATAATTTGTTCGACACGTTTTTGTAGACGAACTGAATCATCTGCAAAAATGGGACGGAACAAAGGTCCCCGGGCAAAAGAAAGCCCAAAGCTCCTGCTTCGCTAAATTTTGTGTCCCTGAAAGTTTATTATTTTAATTTACTAAATCTTTAATCCTAGTCATAATACAATACTACTTCTTTTTTTTTTACAAATGTCTCTTAATTTTACTTTGTGGGATTAATCATCGCCTAAAACAAATTATATTAAATTTTTTATTTGAGTATAAAAATTTATTTTTGCAAATGGACTTAATTAAGATAATTTGACATAATCAAATTTATTATGCTTTTTTTTTGTTATATTGTAATACAAAATATGGACTTAGAGTTATGGACCATTAACGATATATTGCCCCCAATGCCAGATCATTTATTTGATTGTGCGCATTGATAGCAACACAATTTATTTTTAAATTTACGTAGACCAATATGGCTACTATGAGTGTTAATAAACTGCACCAACCGATTAGTAGTAAATGTACCGTGTTTATTGTGTCCTGGTATCCTAGATCAGGGATTTTCAGTTCTGCTGATTTCAGTCTTTCTTCGAGCTTATGAATTGGAGTTATTGGTGAAAGGTAAGGTATGTTGTCATGCCATTTATTATTGTAGGCAATAGACATATTTGGAAATTTGAATGATTGACGTAGACCAAAATCAAGTTCCATGAATTGATATTTTGTCCAAACTAGCGGTAGATGATGTTCGATGAGGATGTCTTTTTCTGGTTCATTTATACAAGGGAATCCTGCCGGGATGATTGTTTCTGCATAGTTTTCTCTCTGTAATTGTTGAATTTCTACTACACATGGAACTGTTAGTAGAGTCGCTCCAGGCCATGAGTCATTTATGGTTATACTAGTACTTGTTTTTGTTATGGTGTTAACTGATATTAATAGATTTTTAGCATTTGTTATGGCAAATTGGTTCATTTCAATTTGTTTGACTACGATTTCTTCATGATTTATCTCGCATTTGAAGGTGCATTTCTTTATTATTTCTTCAAATTTCATTCCTTGAAATAATGCCCTCACACAATTCCCTTTATTGTTGGTTGTGCGGTCTTGTGGTAGAAAGCTTAACAGGCTATGTTTACCACAAAGATCAATGTCTGTTCCAGTTATGATTCTTATTGACCCATCAAATTTGTTGTGGGATAAGATCGAAGGTTCTTGATCCCAAGAGCAAATTTTATTGTCATGTGTTCGGAATGCTAATGGAATAAAATTGTAAAGTTTGTGTGGCGGCAACCACACTACATCGGCTAATTACCGTTTCTCCCTCGGACACCGTCACCCGGCATCGTGGCCGAGTGTATACGGTGCTGGCTTTTGGTGGCGGTGAATGAGGGGGATTTTAGGTGTTTGGCCGGTAGGGGTTTGAATCCCCGTGCCGCCTGAACACCTAAAGTGGTGACCCCGATGTGTTCCGGGGGATGGTAATGCACGCCATCTCTCGGACACGTACAAAAACTGGTAGCCGTGGTGGTACGTCACACCACCGATGCCGTATGTGACGGCGCTGTAGGGTGTGCGCCACGGTGCGGTGATGAGGGTGGGCATCACCACGCACCGGCGTACATCCCTACCCGCAAGGCGCCTCCGTACCGGTTGTCGCATCACGCTCCGCTATACTGGGGGGGAGTGGTGTGGCGGCAACCACACTACATAGGCTAATTACCGTTTCTCCCTCGTACACCGTCATCCGGCATTGTGGCCAAGTGTATACGGTGCTGGCTTTTGGTGGCGGTGAACAAGGGCAATTTTAGGTGTTCGGCCAGTACGGGTTCGAATCCCCGTGCCGCCTGAGTTTGTATTTGGCATGAAGGTTCTGAAGTGGAATTTTGATTTCTATCTCTATTTCGTTTCCTGTCACATAGCAGTTTACTAATTTTGTTCTGTAGTAGGACTGGATTGATTTTTCATCTAAAACTACTGCAAAATTTGATTTTTCTGCGATTTTCTTCTTTTAAAGTTGTTTCGTTAACAATTGCTGCTGGTAGATGGTTATTTTTGCAAGAAAGGAATAGGTGGCTAAGTTTAGCATTTTTGGTGACTGAACTAGCGTGAAGAGTTCGAGCTGTGTCAAAGATGAGCTCTCTTCTAGCTTCTATAATTATTTTGTTATTTTGGTTTTGAATGGCGTCTTTTAATGCTTGAACGTTTTCTTTTAAAATTTTAGAGTTGTCAAATTCTAACTTTTCAAAATTTTTAATGTCATTTGTGATGTTTAATAATTGTGCATGGCTTTCTGTTACGGATTCTCGAAGTTTTTCGTATTGGGATTTTAGATTTTTCTCATTTTCTATAAAGCCGTTGCCTTGAGATAGTGTCATGACATTGCAACACCATGTGTCAAAGTCACTAAGGACTTATATTCCGCGTTTAATTTGTTTTGAAGGCTTTCTGTCAAATTCTTTGATTATTGCTTCATTTATTAGCTGAATATCCGTAATTAGATCTAAGATTTTCAACATGTTTCTTGATCTCTGTATACACCTTGTGTTTTCCGTGGATGTGCAACTTTGCAGTTTTTTTTATTTCTTCAAGCCATTCGGGTGTTTCTATGTTCTGTCTTCTTGGAATTTTCAGGCTATAGACTATGGGAATTGTTTTCTCATATTACTGAATTTGTTTAATTCAAAATATGCTCCTGACAATACACTAATTTTTGTTTTTGAACTTGTCTCAGTTTTGTGTGTGACTATGGTGATTGTAATGAAGACAAAAACGGCGAGTTTTATCATCATGTGTTCTGAAATCATTACAAATCACAAGAAATTTTGCTGTTAGATGCAGTATTATAATTGTCGGTACGTTGTTTGGTTGTTATCTGTTCGAGAGAAAATATTAATAAGGTGCAAAAATGTATATCAATGCACAATATTTCTTCGATTTTTATTTCTTTCTCATAAAAATATACATATGTGCGGATATTACACCATCTGTGTTAGTGTGGGACTCTGGAATTTGATTCGCACTGCTACCATCGAGGGTAGGCCTTGGGAGATGGCAGACTCCAGTGTATTTTGATTGTTCAGCAAGAATTCATCTTACTCTACAACTCGGATATATATGGAGGTATCGCAGTCTTCTCAGTGTGGTTGATATGTTGGTTCGTTTTGATTTTCTTCGTCCTCGTCCTTCTTTAGATTTATAGTTTATGTTCCTATTAGTCGTAATTTTCTTCTTTTGTATATATTTCATTTTTTGTTTAGTTCGTTATTTATATTTGATGAATGTTGAGATAAACTTTCTTCATGATTTCGATGAGATGTTGAGTTTAAATATAGATCGCGCTAGTGAGGAAGTTCTTCAGGATGCTCCTTTGTATCCGTCTCCAGCGGAATTATGCTCTCTGCCTAAATTTATGGTGCCTGACACGGGGATTGTTGAAACTTCGGAAAGTTTCATGGTCACACAGGTGTCTCTGTCGTGTTTGTGTTGTTGGTTGCCGCGTTGTCCATGTTTATTCACTGGTGTTATTGGGCTTTAGAAGATTTTTAAAGCTATCCATTCATTACTGGCAGCGGATTATGGTCCCACAGGAGTGGATGTGCACCAAAAAAATTTTCCTGGCGACTCACTGAACACTTCATTTGGATTGTGGAGGCATGTGATGCCTCAGAGTTTATGCAAGTGTTGTTTGCAGTCAATGGTACAACTCGCCTCGCAGTTCAGCTTCCTTTTCCCAGAGGCAAGATTGTGGAGGTGGGTAGGATCCGTGGTTTGTTTTTCAACAGTTGATGTGAATCCATCCGACATCACAGGTTATGCTGTTGGCTTGAACTTATTGACTGCAGTTATAATGGCAATGCAGCCTTTAAATTTTGGCGCTAAAGTTCGTTTTTCGATTAACAATACTGCATATGCCAATACAATTATGGATAGGTCCCAATTTCAATACTTGGTTGACTATCTTGTTCGCTTTTATCGGCAAAAAATCTTGATTAATGATACTCCTCATTACATTGAGGTTATGCGAGTTTTGGAGCCGTCGGAAAAGATGACCATCTCTCACAATTGTCGTGTTTTACGAGGAGCAAGTCCAAGGAGTGAGCCGACCTATGGACCGAGTAAAATGGTTGTGTCAAATCGGCGCATGTTTTTGGTTCCTCGTCATCAGCAGTTCAGGCGTCGGTCAGTTTCTCCAGAACCCGCACCTGCGGATCATCCCAAAGGTGAAGAGCAAGGTGAAGCAAAGCCAACCACTGGGGGGCTTTTACTCATGACGCACAGGATGATTGGTAATTAGTGAGTAAAAAAAAATTTTTATATTTTTGAGGGGAGAAAATATGTACGTAAATGGTCCTTACAATATATATATAAAAATTATCTATAATTGTTACGAATTAAATTACAAAGGTCATAATACAATGTTTTGGGTGGTGGTTTGGAGTATCTTTTCACGTATTCCTCCAAACTTAACTCACTCGGTTTCTTAATATCTTGGGGAATAGGTTGAATAGGTAGAGACAAAGGTTGTGTTATACTTTTTCTCTCATCACACCTATTGAACAATTTGATTTCTTCCATATGTTGTTTATGGGTAGTCGATTGAATTTTTCATAAGGTAATCCTTTTTTCTGGGTCTTTTAATTCAAACTTCTTTCTCCATTCTGAACAATCTTTCCCTTTTAATAAAGCTTCGTCAGTAAATTTTACCTTTTTATTGTTTTTATTCTTATTGCCAGATTTCTTTAAAATTCCTTTTTGTGGTCTTCCTCTTGGGCGTTTGACAGTGATTTTAATTTGGTCCTCTGATTCATTTTCTTCAGAGCTTTTTTCTTTCTTTGGTCTACCTCTTTTTCTTTTTGGATTAGACTCGTGAATATTTTCTTCATTTTCCGAATTATTGGATGTAATATCTTCAATGTTCGATGGTAAATTAGCATTAGAACGAGCATTATAAGGCGTAAGTCTTCTTATATGAACTGTATCGTCTATGCTATTTCCATGCTCAGAAGTTATGCAAATTACATAGTTTAAATCTGAAATTTTTCTTACTATTCTATATGGTCCTAGGAATTTTGGTTTGCCTTTTCCATAATTTATCAGTGCTTTCAAGAGAACTAAATCATTAGTTTCATAAGAAATTTCTTTTCTTCCTTTATTATAGCGTTCTGAATATTTAATTGCATTCTTTTTATCAAATTTCGGAATTGTTTTCCAAATTCTGTCTGCTTCACTTATCTGTTCTTCTCTGGTTTTGCTGATAAGTGGTGACAGAATGTTTAATTTTATGGGGGGTTCTCCTTTATAACCGTGTATTAGGTAAAACGGATCGTGATTATTTAAACCTTCAATTGGTGTCAAATTATAGGTCAAGGATACGTTATGCACGTGGTCTGGCCATTCTTCGCTATCGGTACATTCATATTTCGCTAACATTTTTTTTATAGTTCAATTCATTTTCTCTACTTGTCCTTGAGTTTGTGGTGAATATGATGTAGAGTAGAATATTTTAATACCGTTATTTTTACAATAATTTTGCACGTATTCGTTTGAAAAATGAGTTCCATTATCACAAGTAATCTTCATTGGTTTTCCGTAATTACGTACAATTTCTTTTAAGAATTTAATTACCGAATGTGCGTTTGGTTGGGTTACTGCTTTAGTCCAACAATATTTTGTTGCTTTATCTACTCCCACTATGACAAATTTTTTTCATTATTTGTGTTAAATTTTCCGATAAAATCAATTTGGATATGTGCAAGTGGTATGCATTCTTCAGGATTAATTGGTTTCAAGTGTCCATATTTTTTGTTAATGTTTTTATTAATTTGGCATTGATGGCACAAACGTACATGCCTCAAGACTATTTTAGGCCTTTGCGTAAAGTAGTATCAAGCACGAGTTTTAGCAAAAGTTTTACAAATTCCAAAATGTCCTCCCCCGCTTTGATTCTCATGATATATATTTAGTACTTGAGGTATGAGGGAGTCAGGAATTACTGGTACTGCATAGTGATATTCAGAGTGATTATTGTTTTTCCATAAAATTCCATTTTCATCAAGAAAAAATGGATCTAGGTTGCGTGATCTTCTCATTTTTAAACTTTTTCTTAACTCTTTTTCGTTGCCACCTTCTAAAATTTTTATTATGATTCCTTAATATTTGTCTTCACGTTGTAAATCCCATAAATTATGGATTTCTTGGTCTGTGATGTTAATTGGGTTTTCTATCTTGGAATTTTCTGAAAATTCGGAAAGTTGAGAATTTGTGGATGCATCGGAGTTTCCAGATCTTTCCGAATTATCGGATAGGATGGAACTTCGATTGTCTTCCAAATTGTCACTTTCTACGTCTGAATCTTTTTCTTTCTTTTTCATACTACGTGTTATTGCTTTGATTTTTTTCTCTTGTTTGATAATATTAGGAGGATCAGGTGTTCCTTCTGGTATTATGAATTGACCGTTTCAAAACTCTGCGTAATTGTCTTCTTCTTCTTCTTCAAGACGAGAAAGGTAATCAACAATTTTGTTATTTTCACCTTTAATGTGTCTGATCTTAAATGTGAATTCTCCTAATTTTGAAATTAACCTATTTAATCTTGCGTTTGGTTTTTTCATTCGACTTTGGTATGTTAAGGGTTCATGATCTGTAAAAATATTAAATTCTTTGTAGACTAAAAATTCTCTGAAATATTCGCAAGTTTCAATGATAGCCAACATTTCTAAATCAAAAGAACATAGATGTTGTTGATTTTTAAGAATTTTCTTCGAGAAAAATCCTATAGGGTGTGGCTCTTTTGTTTTTCTGTCTACTTGCATTATTACTGCTCCTATGGCTGTTTTTGATGCGTCTACTTCGACATATGTTTCAGCATCAGGATCGTGGATTGTAAGAATTGGATCTGAGGTGATTAATTCTTTTATTTTGTCGAATGCTTTTTGTGCTTCGTCATTCCATGCTATTTTATTATTTGCTTTAACATTTTCTTTTCTTGTTAAATCTGTTAATGGTGCTGTGATTTGCGAAAAAATTTTTATCATTTTCCGATAATAATTTGCTAAACTAATAAATCTACGTAGTTGACGTAATGTTTTTGGTGGTTGAGCTTCACAAATTGGTTTAATGTTTTTATCTAGAGGTTCTAATTTGTTATATGAAATTTTATGTCCTAAATATTAAATACTTTCATTGAAGAAGCTACTTTTACTGGTTTTGATTAGTAGGCCCACTTCAACTAGTACTTTTAGGACTTCTAAATTTTCTAGTGTTTCTTCAAAGGTTTCGCCAAAAACACAAATATCATCTAGATAGACTAATAATTTGTCCTCTAGGATATAGTTGAATAAATCGGTCATAGTTTTTTGGAAAATGCTGGGGCTCGCACTTAATCCCATAGGGATAGAGTTAAATACGTAACTTACTCCTCCAACATTTATTCCTGTTATTGCTTTTAATTCTTCATCAAGAGGAATTTGATAATATCCTTGATTGAGATCGATTGTTATGAAGTATTTTTTATCTCGTAACGCATCCCAAATTTTGGGGAGATGAGGGACTCTGCTCGTATCCTTTTTTACTATTTTGTTTACACCTCTGTAATCTACTAATAATCTATAAACTCCGTTTAATTTTTTCTTAACAAATATTGGGCTCTCATATCTAGAGCTTGCTCTCTTAATAATACCACATTCTTCGAATTCCTTAATTTTCTTTCTAATTTCTCTTTTTTCAAAAATACCCATATGGTAATTTCTACGTTGAACCGGCTCGTCTGTTTTCAAGTAGACATGTGCGGGTTTTAATTTCGTAGGTTTTACCTTGGCAGGTTCTTCCGTCAATATATGGATATACTTTTTTAGAATGCTTACTACTCCCTGTTTCTGTTCTTTCGTTAACTTTTTATTAATTTTCACTTGTGTTCCTTCATTGTTGTGGATAACGCTGTCATCAGATCGGATTATGTGGACTTGTTTTAGCATATCAACCTCCTCACCTTGGTTACCCGCAGTATCCCCCGACGTAATGTGTTGGATGCTGGGTTGACCATGGCAGACGGAATTGGTCTGACGGTCCCGCATATACGGCTGTCGAAGCCTATAGCGTCCTAAAACTGTCCCTTGTATGAATCTGGGTGTCGAAGTGTGGACTGTAGAAACTTAAGGCTGGCATCCTAAATCATCAACAATATATTCGCCTTCTAAACAGTAACTTGTTAAAAACCACTCATCTGGATCTGCTTTTCCCATTTCTGGATCCAGGTTAACAAAATATTCATTATTTACTTCTGTGGAATACCTTGTTGTGAGAGATATTCACACCAGAAGGTCTTCAACAGTATTTGCGTGTTCTGCCACTTCGTATGGTTAAGTATGGGAGAGCCAAATGCTCGGCGAACACTGGCGATTTTTGAGCCGGTTCTGAGAGTTTATATACAGGATTTGGTACGCGCACACAGACACACATGCATATGTACATGTACGTAATTATGTCATGCGTTACGTCGTTTCTTGTCTCCGTTGGGGTGATAAGAAACAACGCAGCGTGTTTGGTACCGGGCCGTGACATTACCGAGATCGTTTTCAGGTAATTGATCTCGGCCCGTACAATGTATCTTACCTGTACGTACATACAGGTACGAACATACAAATGCACCAGTGTAAGTTTGTTTAACATCATGAAGACGATTATTGCCAGCCTTTGGGCGGCGACTGTTGTTGAGGGGTGCAAGCCCCTGTTACCTCATATGAGTATTGTCCCCACAGCTACTCCCCCCAGTTTTCACGCTGCGAAAATGATAAGTCGCGTGCCTGGGGGGACTTATCGATTCTACTGTTTTCGCTGATCCTTCTCCCATTTGGCTAGAGCCGACCCTACCACAACGCCTACACACTCGTAAGACTGCTTACAAGCGTTAAAACGGGCTTGATAGGTCTCCCAGCTCTGTTGCCCCCTACGTCTGGGTGGTCTATTTTGGTGTATCTGACGAGTGTATGGGTGTGGATGGTAGGAAGGAAGAGGACCAGAGGGGTTTGGGAGGCTTGGCCTTTTAAACATCGGGGAGTTCGAATACCCAGATGGTTTATAGGTTAGACTTAGGGTGGGGGAGAGCATAGTTTTTGCGCCTCTTCCCCAGGAGGTTGCCTCCTCACCACCAATTTCACCAGGCCTGAAGACTCAGGGGGTGGGCACTCCACTCTCGGTGTCTTTTCTGGCAATTTTGGCGTTGTGATTAGGGCAGGAAGGGGTGTGGACATCATCTTAACGATGTCCGCAGCCGATGTCGTATCCATTAGTAGTTCGTTTTCGATTCTTTCGATCTCCTTTTTGTGTTCTGTCTGTGCCTTAGTCTTCACAGGCTGAGGCACAGGCGGAACTACAAATTGGAAATCTTGAGTCGAAAACGATGTATTAGTTGGGGACGACATTATAAGGAAGGAAGAAAAATAGAGGAGAAAAAGAGAGAAAAATATGATAGAAAATTTTCGGCGTGTCACAGTCAACAGCAGAAAGGCGAGTGAAAAACTTAGTGAGAATTTTTTGATCGCAGCTTTATTCCAAGTCGTTATCTCATTTCAGACATGTTCGGAGGGGATAGTGCATTAAATATTCTATAGCTGAAAAGTTTTCCGGTCCAAATCTGTTAAGTACAAGCAGAGTTAAGCATGTTTGAATTTTCGTACTTTGAATTTTGTATTTCACAAAGGAATGCACTCTTTGTTTGTGACGTCACGATCTATTGACTATTTTGTTATCTGTATGTTTGTCAATAGAAACAAGTTGCGATGTTTTCTTCCATATCGCATGTGGATTTGTTTATTCGTGTCGTGTTTTATTTGTACGCACTTTTTTTCTGCTTATCTGAGGAATTTCTTTTGTTAAGAATATTCCCAGATTCTCGTACGTATTTTTATGGGGGTTTGTATTTTTCGCAGCGGATATTAACTTTCGTGAATATTTTTAGTTTCTCCTTGCTAATCTCTCGGATTTTTGAGTTGGAATTTGGTTTTTTCACTTTCTGCTACCTAGGGGCCTGCCTCTTTTTTGTGGGCATAAGGGGGCCGATGGATTGTAATGTATTTTGACGATCTCATCACTGAACTTCACCGTTTTCTTTTTTTTCTTTTTTCTTCTGGTGATTTTTGTGATTTATCACTTTTTTCGACTGGTTTGTCCTCAACTTTTTGTGGTTGTGTGTTATCGGACTGTGCAGTCTGCTTCTCTTCTTCTACTTTCCCATCTGTCATCTTCCTTACTGCTTTTTGGAGCATTTTTCTGTTGTCATTTATAAGGTACGCAGGTTTCAATCTGTCAATTGAAATTGTTTTTTCTTCACCTGCGATTAGTATCACGAAATTCTTGTCATCCTGTGATACAACCTTATAAGGACCAGCGTATGGTTTCTCCAACGAAGATCTTATTTTTTCGTCTATGAAAAACACATGAGATGTTGTGGCCAAGTATTTGGAGACATAAATCTTTGGTTGGCCATGACGAGCTGCCTGTTTCAAAAAACTATTAGCATCAGTCCGTATGTTTTGGACAAGCATTTCGGGGCTAATTTCTTTCGAGTGGGTGAAAAAGTCCCGTGGTAGGTGTAACTCTTCGCCGAGCGCTAATTGCGCTGCAGAGTGACCCTTGTCCGTTTGAAGAGCAGATCGAAGGCCCAAGAGGATGGTTGGTAGTATGTCAACCCATCTCTTGGTGTTGCAAGCCATGATGGAGGCTTTCAAAGCTCTGTGCCATCGCTCAACTTTACCATTTGCTTGAGGATGGTAAGCTGTGGTGTGATTGTGTTGTGCACCAAGCTTCTTAGACAGCTCTTGGAAGAGCGAGCTTTCAAATTGACTACCCTGGTCCGTGATGATGACTTCAGGTACGCCATAGCAGGCAATCCAGGTGTCGTATAACCTGGCAGCTACCGTGGGAGCTGTCATCTCATAGAGAGGAACTGCCTCTGGCCATTGGGTTGCTCTATCAATCATTGTTAACAGGTATCTGTGTTCTTGGGATGGGGGTAATGGACCCACCAAGTCTATGTGTATTGTTTTAAACCACTCCGTTTGTTTGAAAGATTTAAGAGGCGAACGAGTGTGTCTTCCTACTTTGGACTCTTGGCAATTCAGGCAACTGCGAGCCCATTTGTTGCAGTCGGACTTCATCTGAGGCCAAACAAATCTTGATGCTACTAATCCAGCAGTGTATTTTGGTCCAGGGTGCGATAGATTGTGCACACTACTGAAAGCCAATTTGCGATACTTTGTTGGCAGGAATGGCCTGTTCTTGCCTGTACTAATGTCGCATGTTAGTAAGACATTAGTACCAGGGATTTTCCTTTGTCTCAATTTGAGAGCTGTGTCATCGTTTGACATCAGTTCTTGCAATTCTGCATCCCTTAACTGTTCTTTAGCTATTTCAGCGTAAGTTAATTGAGATGGTGCTGAGATGGCTTCAATCCTACTAAGAGCATCAGCTGGAGTGTTAAGTTCTCCACTTATATACTGGATGTCTGTAGTCAACTGTCCTATGTAGTCCAATTGTCGAGCTCTTCTCGGGGAAGCTGGTTCTGTCTTTTGTGTGAAGGCATGTGTTAGGGGTTTATGATCTGTATACACAGTGAAACATCTACCCTCTAATTGGTGCCTGAAATGCTTCAACGCAGCGAATATTCCCAGTAACTCCCTGTCGTATGTGCTGTAGTTCTTCTCGGTTTTTGATAGCTTTCTGGAGAAGAAAGCGAGCGGTAACTTCTTGACATTGTCCTTTTGGTACAGTGTTGCACCAATAGCAAAGTCGGATGCATCGGTTGCGACACATAACGGCAGATTTTGTCTGGGTGAGCTAGTAGAGTTGCATTTGCCAGTGTTTCTTTTATATTTTCAAAGGCTTTTTCAGCTTCTTCTGTCCAATCGAGTGGAGTCTTATCTTTCTTTTTATTTGTTTTGATCAATGCAAACAGCTTACTTTGTTCGGCTGCAGCATTTTTAATGCAACGTCTGTAGAAATTCACCATCCCCAAGAAGCGTCTGAGTTCTGCAACGTTTGAGGGTTTTGGGAATTTCAATATGGGCTCTACCTTGGTCTTCAAAGGGGAAATGCCTTTGGTCGAGACTTGATAGCCGAGAAGTCAATCTTGGTCTGTTTGTATAAACTTTTTCCAACATTGATGGTAAGTCCAGCAGCGTGTATACGTTGTACGATAGTTCTTACATTCTTCTCGTGCTGTTGCTCACCGCCTTCTGAGCAAATGCATATGTCATCCAGATATGCATAAGCAAACGGCAACTCCATAAACAATCCATTGATAAATCTCTGGAAAGTTTGTGCAGAATTACGGAGTCCAAACGGCATTCGAAGGTATTCGAATAAACCAAAGGGGGTTATGACCGCTGTCTTTGGGATGTCCTGTTCAGCCATTGGAATTTGGTGGAATGCCCAGTTGATGTCAATTTTTGTGAACATCGTTTTACCCTTCATATTCGCGTTGAAGTCCATTATGTTTGGGACTGGATAGCAGTCAGGAACTGTTTCGGCATTTAAGGCCCTGTAGTCTCCAACAATTTGCCACTCTCCACTGGTTTTTTTGGTCATGTGGATCGGGGAACTCCATGAGCTTTTTGAGGGGCGGCATATGCCTTCCCCTATTATGCGATCATAGTATTCCCATGCTGCTTTGAGTTTATCAGGCAGTAGCCTGCGGGCTCTAGCATGGCAAGGCGTTCCTTTAGTTTCTATATAATGAACAGTGTCATGCTTATAGGTCGGATGCCTGCGAATCGATGGTTGAGTGACTCCAGGATAGTCTGACAGAATCCGTAGGAATTGTTCGTCGACTTTAGTGCAGCTGGATATGTTGGTGTCCAGTTGGTACACTAGTGGTTTGCCTTCCACCCATAGACCAGTTTTGTTGTCTATGATTTTTCCATTTTTGAGGTCAATGACCAGGCCATAGTGCACAAGAAAATCTGCGTCTCTTCACTACAAATGTGAGAGTACTTCTGGTCGTCTTGTAAGTTTTCTGTCTTGAAACGACCTTCGAGGAGAGTCAACCAGAGTTCCACCTCATTTGGTAAAAATTCTGGAATCTCAATCCTCCGCCTTTGGATTGCAGGGTTCTGCAGAGTCTGCATCTGCAGCAGCTGTAGTAGCTGTGCAAGCACTTCGGGGGTTAGCTGTGGCTGACTCCGTTCCTGGATGGTTCGATGATGGGTTTGTCGTATTTCCACTTCCGTTAGGCATTGTAATCTGCTGTTCTTCTTTTGTTCACCTTTTGGCAAAGGTTCCACCATACTCCGTTGGTTGTCGGTCTGGGGTCGAAGGGTCGGAGTCTTGGCTCAAAAGACAACCACTTCTGAGAGTGAGAGCTGTTGTCTCGTTTTGGTTGACTACAGCTCCCAAACACAAGGCTTCTGGCCTACGGATTTGTTTTTGTTTCTCCGGAGTCTCAAAGACTTCTGAGTCTCTGGTTGAAGCTGGAGGAGTTGGCGGATGAGGGCAACTTTGTTCTTCCAGGTCTACTTCTCTTGGCTCCCTTCCGGCAAATATATTTGGAAGGGGGGGTTTAATTTCCCACTTTCAAAGTCAGACCTCTGCTTCGACAGCCAAAGTTGTCTAGGTCTGTGAAAAAATTTGTATCACAAGCGAGTAACTTGCCAGCGCACCACATCTAGTTTTAGAATTAGCGCAATGCGCCTAGACACCCATGACGTAGCCAAAAATTCACGTCAGGGTCACCACTGTGGAATACCTTGTCGTGAGAGATATTCACACTAGAAGGTCTTCAACAGTATTTGCGTGTTCTTCCACTTCATACGGTTAAGTATAGGAGAGCCAAATCCTCGGCAAACACTGGCGAATTTTGAGCCGGTTCTGAGAGTTTATATACAGGATTTGGTACACTCACACAGACACACATGCATACGTACATGTACGTAATTATGACATGCATTATGTCGTTTCTTGTCTCCGTTGAGGTGAAAAGAAACGACGCAGCGCGTTTGGTACCGGGCCGTGACATTACCGAGATCGTTTTCAGGTAATTGATCTCGGCCCGTACAATGTATCTTACCTGTATGTACGTACAGGTACAAACATACAAACGCACCAGTGTAAGTTTGTTTAACATCATGAAGACGATTATTGCCAGCCTTTGGGCGGCGACTGTTGTCGAGGGGTGCAAGCCCCTATTACCTCATACGATTATTGTCCCCACAACTTCTATGCATAAATCTTTGTCTGCTCTAATAAATCCTTCGCGATTTTCTTCCTTAAACTTAATTATGTTTCGCATTTCCATGGAGGTCCTATTCTAAATAATTTTTTACTAAATAATATATCGGCATTATGTCGATCTAAAAAGTCTTATCCGAGTAGTAAAGGTGTGGTTACCTCTGAGGTGACGTATGCTTCCGCATCGAGGAGGAAATCACCCATTTTTATGGTGATTTCTACAACTCCTTTAACAATTATTGCACTATTGTTAGCGGCTACCATACATACTCTTGCAGGTCTGATCACATTATCCTTTACAAGGTTATATTGTACAAGCGTCACTTCAGAGCCTCTGTCGACTGTTCCCTGTTTTTCATACTCTTCACGGCTCACAATGTTGCAGGGGACAATTAGTTTACGCCTCACCCTGACTAATTTCATCGATGCACGACGGATATGAATTTTCCAATTATGTGGTGCGTGTGGATCTGTAAGAGAGCAGTGCAGTCCTGATGATGGACGTTGCTATTACAAGTCCGAAAGTCGTTGCCATAATATGGTGTAGAGCAAACGGGCTCTACTGCAAGTTTTTTGGTTGTTGAGTGAAATATTGTTGTTGGATACTTAGAACTACATCAGGAGTTCGCAAGTTGTAAGAGGGTAATGCATAATTTGTCGCATTGGCCCATGGTTGTAGATTTATAACTGGTGTATTATATGTTGTGCATAATTATTCTGTTGTGGTGGTCCATAGGGGTTGAATGGTTGACCAAAATTTGATGCGAAGTTATTATTGAATCGTGGCGGTCTAAAATTCCTTTGCGGGAATTGAGGTGTACTACAATTACGTAGTCTACAATCCCTTGATACATGTCCCATTCTTCCGCAATTAAAGCAATTTATCTCTCAAGGAGGATATCGATTATTATTTTGTTCGCGATAAGTTTCTCTCCTTTGTGGTCTATAGGAATTTTGGTTATTTTTTGATCGAGTTGTTTCTCTTTCTCTAGACTGCCTTCTTCTCAGGTTACTTTTGTTTGATTCGCTAATGTTATTATTATTATTTAAATTTATTTCTCTACGAGGTCTGGATTCTGCATTTTTGTTTTCCATCCTGCCTCCACTAATGCCACGATAACAGGGTCAGTAGGGGAGATAGGCGGAGTTATGGGTTTTGCAGGTTCTTTTTTCTCAGGAGCTTTTCCCTTCATCATCTCTTCCATCTGTTTTGTTAGCTTGGCGATCATTTCTGTTGCTTTAATTAGCATCTCTTCCGTTTTTTGGACATCGGTCAAATCTAATGCTTTTTCTTTGAATTCTTTCCAATCAGTGAATGTTTTTGAAACCTCACTTTGTGTTTGGAGATTTTTTGATGAAAAGAATTTTCTCATTTCTCCTGTTAGTCTTGGGAGTAAGAGATCACAAACTTTTTTCTCGCTAATTGTTGTATTCAATTGTTTATAAAGGCGAAAAAATTTGGGTACATTGATGCTGAAATATGAGTCATCAAATTTTAAAGATTTGATACGTTTTTTTATTGTATCTTTATCCTTTTTAAAAATACGTATTAAGATTCGTTTTACTTCTAACCATGGAGTTTCTGGGATTATCCCAGTTTCTGCTGTGAACAGTTCGAGAGCTGTACTACAAAGGGCTATATTTAGGTTTCGTATAATTTCTTATTTGGTTGCTTCGAAGGTTTTTGCCTGAGTTTGGTATTCAAAAAGAAACTCAAGGATGTCCTCGTCAGGGCCATTTAAAAAGTGGCTCGGAGTCCATCTTTCTGACCTTTTCAAAAAATTGTTCATGGCTAGGTTGTGTTGTGTGTAGGCTTCATTCGCTGCCGCAAATCTTGCTTGTTGTTGTTGTTGTAAAATCAAGCGTGCGTTATTTTCAGCGATGTCTTCCAGGGTCATATTTTTATTTTCTGATTTTAGAAAAGGATTATTTTTATTTTCAATATTTACTATGTTGACGTATGTAGGTTCTTTTTGATCAAGAAGTTCTACACGTATCTCTGGGGGTAATAAATTGATATGATCGAAAGAATTTTTGTCAGTTGAATTTGGAAATTTACTTTTGGGTTTTTCTAAATTTTCTTTACTTTTTACATGAATTTGTATTGAGTGTTGGATTTCAGGCTGTGAGGATGTTTCCTGTCCTTGAGGGACTGATGGTGACAAATCAGCACTAGACTGTGAGGGTCTGTCGACAAAAGTTTGGTTCAGAATTGATTCCTCTCCGAGGAAGATTTCATCTTCGTCGTTTGGGAGAGAGAAATCGGATGTAGCTGAAATTGATTCCTTTGGTGATATGTGGTGTGATACTTTAGATAAGAGTTTTTCAAAACTGGAGCTGAGACTTCGTCTAGCTAATCTTCTTCCTGTTTCCTCCTTTCTTTACTTTTCTGTTTCTAATTTCTTTCCTTTAGATTCTAAATCTTCTTCTTCTGTATCGGAGATTTCTTCAGCTTCGTTGGGGTTTTTATTTTTTATACTTCTTGTTACTCTATGATAACTTTTACTTTCCTCGATTAATCTATCAAAATTACTTGTTCTTTCAAATTTTTCGGTGTTGGGGTTGGAGTATAATATATGTAACAACCAGTGTTTAGAGTGTCTACCTTTGTAGAGTTTTTTCTGTAGTTTGATATGTGTTCTACCTTCTATCCTCTTTACTTTTGCCGCTTTTAGCACACGATAGAGAGAGGAACTGGATACTCAACTTCCCCAATGGTTACCAAGCAGTGGGTAATTTTCCTCTTCAGACAGATTCTCATACAGATTTTTAGGATGGTTTTCGAATTCCAAAATATTCTCTTCGGATTTTGAGTCTAAAATATCGGGAAGAGATGTACTCGTATTTTCACTTTTTTCAGACATTCATGAGGGTTGGGAGATTTTACATTTTACAATATTATTTACGATATCAATAATAGTTTCAAATTTTTCTAAAGTAACGGAAGATAAATTTATAATTTGCTTACAGTTAGACGGCAAATAGTGTGCTGTAGTATTCTGTAGTGTATCGTTAGTTTCATTCGGATGGACGCCGTTGGTAAGTGATTTCTCATTCTCTACGATGTGGTTTTGGATACTGGTTGGGCTGATCCTATTCTTTTTGAGTTTCAGGAGCCAGATCTGGATCTTCGTTTTATTTCTAAGTTTATTTTTAGAAATGTTTTTTTTAATTAATTTATTTTTAATTGAATTATTTTTATTTGTCTTAATTAAACATTTGCGGTCCTCTGCAATAAAGGTTTGATTTCGTAGACGTTTGTTTAATTTTGTTTTTAATATTTGAATTATTTTAGCCACGATTTATTTGATATTTACGCGAAAGTATTTGTTCCAGCAAAATCGAATTAATTATCCGCGATAGGTAAAAAAAAATTTTTTAGGAAAAGCGAAGTTCTTTATTTAAAAAATTTATTATGATTTTTAAATTTTACTTCCGAAAGTTTTTTTGTTTGGGCACCAATTTGTTGCGAGAGTAATTCAATATTTTTAAATTACTTCAACAAATAAGATAAGATACGAACATTTATCTTTTACTAATATTTCACTTTTATTATAAACACTTTAAATTATACTTATTTCTATTTCTTAATATTAGTGATACCTAATGTCCTTAGCAGCGAGTATGGACCCTAACGTTCTACTCGACTGTAGGTTTAGGAATTACCATGTCTTCAAAATGAAGATATGACATTACTTTTGTTTTATTTGTTTCAATCAAAAGATGACCGACCAAAAAGGTGGCGTGATACGGAACATCCGCCAAATATGATGACACTTCATTGTCAGCATATCTCGTGGTGTCCGTTTGTGAGAAGCTAGGTGAAATATAGACAGCTATTATTCCAAGAATTAGGAATAATAGTTGTCTATAATTTGTTCGACACATTTTTGTAGACGAACTGAATCTTCTGCAAAAACGCGACAGAACACCTTTCTACATACTTGTGCTGCAAGCATACAAACTCTCAAAACCATGATTTTACTCAAAAATTTTTCAATGTGTTAGTGTTAATGTAGCAGATTTGGCACTTTGCTCCATCTCGCTGCTATCTTTTTCCTTCCTGGGGGTATTTCCGGTATAGCTATTTTCGTTTTTATTGTGACTATTAAATTTCCAATTTTTGACCAGTAGCTACAAAATTTGAAACAAATTATTCACTATATGTTATAACTTACTAAAATTTTGTTACGGATCGGGCCTACGATACTTCCAGTATAGCTATTTTCTTTTTTGGTTTGGCTATAAAATTATTTATTTTTGATTAATAGCTACGAAATTTGTAACAAATATTATAGTTTCCTTTAAATTTTGGTGCGGATCGTTCGCATGTTACTTCAGGTTACACTACTTTAGTTTTTATTTCGCCTATAAAATGCCTAATTTTGGACCAATATGAACGTAATTCCGAACAAATATATATTACGATCTATTAGTAACTTTTTAATGTCCACCTAATTTTACATTTTTCAAAAACCTACTTCTTCTAGTTTTCTTACTGTTTGAAGCCCAGCTTATAATAAACAACTATCTGGAGGGAGGGGTTGATATATCACCTATTCTCACACTCCTTGTATAAGTTACTGTATGGAGCTATTCATTTCTCACCAACACTAGCCAATTCGTTTCTCCGGCCTTGTAATTTTAGCAAAAGCTGAAGAAACGTTAATAGGTACCTAATTATGTATTCACTTGTAAATGAAAGTGTGTTCTCAATTCCTTTAATCTAACCTCGAAACGTTGCTATTTTTAGACAGGAAATGCGCAGAATAAATAGTTATGCCTGAATCCTTAATTCCTTGAAAATTCTTGCCTCTTAATTATTATCGCTTTCAATTAAACAATGAATATTTTACAAAATACAACGTTTTCTTTGGTGTTTCGAGAAATATCGTCGTCGATAATTTCAAGAGCTATGTTATTTCAAGTCGTATACGTAGGTATTTAGTTGCGAAAAAATGATTATTTGAACAGATAAAAAAAAACGCATTAGAAGTTTTATTTCCCAGAAATCGTATTTTCCTTTGAATACAACGGAGAATTGACAAACGAACACAACAAGTGGCTCAATTTTCATTATAATTCGACGGTGATAGCTTTGCGGGGTGAAGAAATATTTATTTGCACGACGTCAAATGAGAATCGCAGCCACTTTTCAAAAAAAAATGACAATCACCTAAATTATCAAAATTTTTGTAATTATTTTACTGAAGTATACCATGATAAAAGAAAAAAGAATTCATTCCATTCGTTAGACAATCAAGATAATCAAAATTTGGGTTTACTTATACTGTATGTTCGATGAATTTTTACCCAGCAGGTTTCAACAAATTTTAAACCATCAGTTTTTCTTAAATTTTTTCGAGCGTTGTTGTACTTCAATTCACCATTTTTATACACATTATCAAGTTACCTCCTAGTAAATGGTGAAAGGAAATTGTAAAACATTCAAACGAAAAATTTGTAGCTTAACGTAGATATTCAGAATATTCGAATAGTTGGCCCAGCTAAAAAATATGAGATAGGTAAGTTGTTGATATACTCCCTTGCGGTTCTAAGATGCTGCGATAATCGTGAATGGTTTACATAATTACCAGCCAAAAAAGTGACAATGATGAAACTTCGTAAGTTCTTTGAGGTGAAGTGTAAACAAAGAATAATTGTTCTTAAGTTACCGTCTATATCTACGGACAGGCTGCGTATATGCAAAAGAGACAGCGGTTACATCAGTGATATTGCTTCTGCTTTAAAATTTCACAAAAAATACACCATTAAAATGAGATTGTGGCCCCTGTAAACCGAAAATATTTCCCAAACCTGGTGAATCTTTCAGTGAAGCACAATAAATGAAATTTCAGTTTACCAAGATTTCAGAAAATTTGTGTAGCCTACCTACTTTAACCATCTCAGCATCCTATGCTAGTTTCACAACGGAGTCAAGAACTTTATCAGGAAATTTTCAAACTTAAAAAAGGACTTTGATGCAACCATAACAAATATTATAATTACCAGAGATTTTTGCAAATTTCTACCTTACCATGTAAAATTTGAAAAATTCTCAGGTATAAAATGATTACAAAATATATAATTTCTAGTGGTTATAGGATTAAGAATCCTTTGGCTGTACAATAGTAGGTATCATTAAATTATGGTCGCAAGCCAACAACATTAAAATGCATTCATTGTTTTACCTTCTCCGTTCAATTTCAATTATTTTTATAGTCTTTACGAAAAATTTACCTAAACATCAGTGGAGTTTACAAATGATTTGAGAAATTTAATTACAAGCCAAAATAGGGCTGATTATTATATCTACGAAAAAAATTTGATACAAGTTTTTTTTCTTACATAATCATGCTTTTATGTATCTCCTTTTGGGAACAGAATTTCGACTCTGTTTTTGGTTCTTGTAAGGATAGACCCGTGAATCGTTACCGAGGTTGCCACCAGAAAGATCGCAATTACGGGTTAGTTTACGTCTTTGATCATTTAGTACTAGATACGCGGTAGCCCTATTTCACCAATGTTAATCAAATGTGTCATGATTCCAAAACCTAAATGAGCATAGATTTTCTGCACATGTGCAGTTGGTCTTTTTTCGTCTACTTTTAGTATCTGCTTGGGTATCCGGTATTAAATGATCGAAGGTTACGTGTTTCTATGTGAGTGCAATAAAATTTGCTAGGTTTCACTTCACAAATTTTAATAAAAACCTATTTTAATAATTATAAGCTTTTATTCTACTCAGTACTGTGATTTTAAAATATACCAATACTGCAGCCGACCTTCCGCAACAAAAAAGTAATTTATAAAAGCTTATCTTTTAAAAACGTATAACTTTAACTTATTTTTTTAAAATTCATTTTTAACCTTGTATTTTTTTTTTTTTTTTTGAAAATCTGTTGGTGAGTGTGGGGACAATACTCGTATGAGGCAACAGGGGCTCGCACCCCTCGACGACAGTCGCCGCCCAAAGGCTGGCAATAATCGTCTTCATGATGTTAAACAAACTTACACTGGTGCGTTTGTATGTTCGTACCTGTACGTACATACAGGTAAGATACATTGTACGGGCCGAGATCAATTACCTGATAACGATCTCGGTAATGTCACGGCCCGGTACCAAACGCGCTGCGTCGTTACTTATCACCTCAACAGAGACAAGAAACGACGTAACGCATGACATAATTACGTACATGTACGTATGCATGTGTGTCTGTGTGCGTGTACCAAATCCTGTATATAAACTCTCAGAACTGGCTCAAAAATTGCCAGTGTTTGCCGAGGATTTGGCTCTCCCATACTTAACCCTATGAAGTGGCAGAACATCTAGTGTGAATATCTCTCATGACAAGGTATTCCACAGTGGTGACCCCAACATGATTTTTTGGCTACGTCGTGGGTGTCTAGGCGCGTTGTGCTAATTCTAAAACTAGGCGTGGTGTGCTGGCGAGTTACTCGCTTGTAATACAAATTTTTTCACAGACCTAGACAACTTTAGCTGTCGAAGCAGAGGTCTGACTTTGAAAGTGGGAAATTAAACCCCCCCTTCCAAATATATTTGCCAGAAGGGAACCAAGAGAAGTAGACCTAGAGGAACAAAGTTGCCCTCATCCGCCAACTCCTCCAGCTTCGCCCAGAGACTCAGAAGTCTTTGAGACTCCAGAAAAACAAAAACGAATCTGTAGGCCAGAAGCCTTGCATTTGGGAGCTGTAGTCAACCCAAATGAGACAACAGCTCGCACCCTTAGAAGTGGTCGTCTTTTGAGCCAAGACTCCGACCCTTCGACCCCAGACCGACAACCGACGGAGTATGGTGGAACCTTTGCCAAAAGGTAAACAAAAGAAGAACAGCAGATTACAATGCCTAATGGAAGTGGAAATACGACAAACCCATCATCGAACCATCCAGGAACTGGGTCAGCCACAGCTAACCCCCGAAGTGCTTGCACAGCTACTACAGCTGCTGCAGATGCAGACTCTGCAGAACCCTGCAATCCAAAGGCGGAGGATTGAGATTCCGGAATTTTTACCAAATGAGGTGGAACTCTGGTTGACTCTCCTCGAAGGTCGTTTCAAGACAGAAAACTTACAAGACAACCAGAAGTACTCTCACATTTGTAGTGGCATGCCCGCAGAAATAATACGCCGCATTCCGGATATCATGGAATGCCCTCCGGCAGAAGCAGACAAGTACAGTTGGTTCTGCAAGAAAATTTGAAATGTGTTTGGTAAGACTCAAAACCAAATAATTGATGATGTTATGGGTGGAATGAAGATTGGAGATGATAAACCCTCCACCTTCATGGCCAAATTACGACAGAAGGCCGACAATATCGTATCGCCGTCAGTCATTGGGAACCAGTTCTGCAAACAACTGCCCCAACATATTGTGCAGTGTCTGGCAGCTATAGGTACCACGGTGATCAATAACTCCGAGGACCTAGACTTCTTGGCAAAGAGTGCCGATAGTGCACTGGAAAATTTGAGATCAGCATCCTCGATTGGTGCAGTATCGACAGAGACCAGAGAACTAACTCAGCTTAGAGCCCAGATAGCTCAGCTGACTAGTGAAGTAAAAAAGAAAAGCAACAACAACAATTCAAGAAATGGTAGAAGTAATAACCGCTCGAAAAGCAGGAGCAATAACAGAAATAATGATAGAAAATCCAGGTCCAGAGACTGAAAGAGCAATTCTACCAGGGGTCAGAGTCCAACTCCTCCTAAAAGAACATCATCCCCCAAACCCCAGTCTCAAAACAGGGACGATAAATTCTGCTTTTTCCATAATAGATTTGGCGCAGAAGCCACCAAGTGCAATAACAGATGCCAATGGTGGGGAAAAACATATAGTAAGTCGTCAAACTAGAAAGAGGGGTTGTCTATGCGGCTGAAGATCCCTCAAAAAAGTATTCACGCCGCCTGTTCATCAAGGACAGGACAAACAGGAGACGTTACCTAATAGACTCAGGTGCTGACTTGAGCATTTTGCCAGTAAGTAAGAACCAAAAGGCATTTCCTCCGAAATACTACCTCCAAATTGTGAATAGACAAAACCTTCCAGCTTATGGAATAGAATCCAGCAAAGTAAGCATCGGTTTACGAAGAGACATGACGTGGTCCTTCACAATTGCGGACGTTCCAACTCAGATCCTGGGCGCAGATTTTCTTGTGCACTACGGCCTGGTCATTGACCTCAAATATGGAAAAATCATAGACAACAAAACTGGTCTATGGGTGGAAGGCAAACCACTAGTGTACCAACTGGACACCAACATATCCAGCTGCACTAAAGTCGACGAACAATTCCTACGGATTTTGTCAGACTATCCTGGAGTCACTCAACCATCGATTCGCAGGCATCCGACCTATAAGCATGACACTGTTCATTATATAGAAACTAAAGGAACGCCTTGCCATGCTAGAGCCCGCAGGCTACTGCCTGATAAACTCAAAGCAGCATGGGAATACTATGATCGCATAATAGGGGAAGGCATATGCCGCCCCTCAAAAAGCTCATGGAGTTCCCCGATCCACATGACCAAAAAAACCAGTGGAGAGTGGCAAATTGTTGGAGACTACAGGGCCTTAAATGCCGAAACAGTTCCTGACTGCTATCCAGTCCCAAACATAATGGACTTCAACGCGAATATGAAGGGTAAAACGATGTTCACAAAAATTGACATCAACTGGGCATTCCACCAAATTCCAATGGCTGAACAGGACATCCCAAAGACAGCGGTCATAACCCCCTTTGGTTTATTCGAATACCTTCGAATGCCGTTTGGACTCCGTAATTCTGCACAAACTTTCCAGAGATTTATCAATGGATTGTTTATGGAGTTGCCGTTTGCTTATGCATATCTGGATGACATATGCATTTGCTCAGAAGGCGGTGAGCAACAGCACGAGAAGAATGTAAGAACTATCGTACAACGTATACACGCTGCTGGACTTACCATCAATGTTGGAAAAAGTTTATACAAACAGACCAAGATTGACTTCTCGGCTATCAAGTCTCGACCAAAGGCATTTCCCCTTTGAAGACCAAGGTAGAGCCCATATTGAAATTCCCAAAACCCTCAAACGTTGCAGAACTCAGACGCTTCTTGGGGATGGTGAATTTCTACAGACGTTGCATTAAAAATGCTGCAGCCGAACAAAGTAAGCTGTTTGCATTGATCAAAACAAATAAAAAGAAAGATAAGACTCCACTCGATTGGACAGAAGAAGCTGAAAAAGCCTTTGAAAATATAAAAGAAACACTGGCAAATGCAACTCTACTAGCTCACCCAGACAAAATCTGCCGTTATGTGTCGCAACCGATGCATCCGACTTTGCTATTGGTGCAACACTGTACCAAAAGGACAATGTCAAGAAGTTACCGCTCGCTTTCTTCTCCAGAAAGCTATCAAAAACCGAGAAGAACTACAGCACATACGACAGGGAGTTACTGGGAATATTCGCTGCGTTGAAGCATTTCAGGCACCAATTAGAGGGTAGATGTTTCACTGTGTATACAGATCATAAACCCCTAACACATGCCTTCACACAAAAGACAGAACCAGCTTCCCCGAGAAGAGCTCGACAATTGGACTACATAGGACAGTTGACTACAGACATCCAGTATATAAGTGGAGAACTTAACACTCCAGCTGATGCTCTTAGTAGGATTGAAGCCATCTCAGCACCATCTCAATTAACTTACGCTGAAATAGCTAAAGAACAGTTAAGGGATGCAGAATTGCAAGAACTGATGTCAAACGATGACACAGCTCTCAAATTGAGACAAAGGAAAATCCCTGGTACTAATGTCTTACTAACATGCGACATTAGTACAGGCAAGAACAGGCCATTCCTGCCAACAAAGTATCGCAAATTGGCTTTCAGTAGTGTGCACAATCTATCGCACCCTGGACCAAAATACACTGCTGGATTAGTAGCATCAAGATTTGTTTGGCCTCAGATGAAGTCCGACTGCAACAAATGGGCTCGCAGTTGCCTGAATTGCCAAGAGTCCAAAGTAGGAAGACACACTCGTTCGCCTCTTAAATCTTTCAAACAAACGGAGTGGTTTAAAACAATACACATAGACTTGGTGGGTCCATTACCCCCATCCCAAGAACACAGATACCTGTTAACAATGATTGATAGAGCAACCCAATGGCCAGAGGCAGTTCCTCTCTATGAGATGACAGCTCCCACGGTAGCTGCCAGGTTATACGACACCTGGATTGCCTGCTATGGCGTACCTGAAGTCATCATCACGGACCAGGGTAGTCAATTTGAAAGCTCGCTCTTCCAAGAGCTGTCTAAGAAGCTTGGTGCACAACACAATCACACCACAGCTTACCATCCTCAAGCAAATGGTAAAGTTGAGCGATGGCACAGAGCTTTGAAAGCCTCCATCATGGCTTGCAACACCAAGAGATGGGTTGACATACTACCAACCATCCTCTTGGGCCTTCGATCTGCTCTTCAAACGGACAAGGGTCACTCTGCAGCGCAATTAGCGCTCGGCGAAGAGTTACACCTACCACGGGACTTTTTCACCCACTCGAAAGAAATTAGCCCCGAAATGCTTGTCCAAAACATACGGACTGATGCTAATAGTTTTTTGAAACAAGCAGCTCATCATGGCCAACCAAAGATTTATGTCTCCAAACACTTGGCCACAACATCTCATGTGTTTTTCATAGATGAAAAAATAAGATCTTCGTTGGAGAAACCATACGCTGGTCCTTATAAGGTTGTATCACAGGATGACAAGAATTTCGTGATACTAATCGCAGGTGAAGAAAAAACAATGTCAATTGACAGATTGAAACCTGCGTACCTTATAAATGACAACAGAAAAATGCTCCAAAGAGCAGTAAGGAAGATGACAGATGGGAAAGTAGAAGAAGAGAAGCAGACTGCACAGTCCGATAACACACAACCACAAAAAGTTGAGGACAAACCAGTCGAAAAAAGTGATAAATCACAAAAATCACCAGAAGAAAAAAGAAAAAAAAAGAAAACGGTGAAGTTCAGTGATGAGATCGTCAAAATACATTACAATCCATCAGCCCCCTTATGCCCACAAAAAAGAGGCAGGCCCCTAGGTAGCAGAAAGCGAAAAAACCAAATTCCAACTCAAAAATCCGAGAGATTAGCAAGGAGAAACTAAAAATATTCACGAAAGTTAATATCCGCTGCAAAAAATACAAACCCCCATAAAAATACGTACGAGAATCTGGGAATATTCGTAACAAAAGAAATTCCTCAGATAAGCAGAAAAAAAGTGCGTACAAATAAAACACGACACGAATAAACAAATCCACATGCGATATGGAAGAAAACATCGCAACTTGTTTCTATTGACAAACATACAGATAACAAAATAGTCAATAGATCGTGACGTCACAAACAAAGAGTGCATTCCTTTGTGAAATACAAAATTCAAAGTACGAAAATTCAAACATGCTTAACTCTGCTTGTACTTAACAGATTTGGACCGGAAAACTTTTCAGCTATAGAATATTTAATGCACTATCCCCTCCGAACATGTCTGAAATGAGATAACGACTTGGAATAAAGCTGCGATCAAAAAAATTCTCACTAAGTTTTTCACTCGCCTTTCTGCTGTTGACTGTGACACGCCGAAAATTTTCTATCATATTTTTCTCTCTTTTTCTCCTCTATTTTTCTTCCTTCCTTATAATGTCGTCCCCAACTAATACATCGTTTTCGACTCAAGATTTCCAATTTGTAGTTCCGCCTGTGCCTCAGCCTGTGAAGACTAAGGCACAGACAGAACACAAAAAGGAGATCGAAAGAATCGAAAACGAACTACTAATGGATACGACATCGGCTGAGGACATCGTCAAGATGATGTCCACACCCCTTCCTGCCCTAATCTCACCGCCAAAATTGCCAGAAAAGACACCGAAAGTGGAGTGCCCACCACCGGAGTCTTCAGCCCTGGCGAAATTGGTTGTGAGGAGGCAACCTCCTGGGGAAGAGGCGCAAAAACTGCCCTCCCCCACCCTAAGTCTAACCTATAAACCATCTGGGAATTCGAACTCCCCGATGTTTAAAAGGACAAGACTCCCAAACCCCTCTGGTCCTCTTCCTTCCTACCGTCTCTCGGTAATGTCAAGGCCTGGTACCAAACGCACTGCGTCGTTTCTTATCACCTCAACGGAGACAAGAAACAACGTAACGCATGAAATAATTACGTACATGTACATATGCATGTGTGTCTGTGTGCGCGTACCAAATCCTGTATATAAACTCTCAGAACCGGCTCAAAAATCGCCAGTGTTCGCCGAGGATTTGGCTCTCCCATAATTAACCGTATGAAGTGGCAGAACACGCAAATACTGTTGAAGACCTTCTAGTGTGAATATCTCTCATGACAAGGTATTCCACAGTAAGAAACAAAACATTGTTGTTGATAATCCATGTCTTTTCTACTTTATTCTTTTAAATTTCTGTCTCTTTATACCATATTAGCATCTCCATCTCTTCTTTGCCCGCTAAGAAATTTATTTCTAAGGAATGGATAAGAAAATATTTTAGAGAAAAAATCTCCTGTTATCTCATCAGGTTAAAGAAATATTTAAAAATTTTAGATGAAACACATTTCATCCGTTGGAGAATGATTTTCGAAAAATTCAACAATTGATTTTTTTTTTTTTAAATGGATGAAAAAATATTCTTAAGCATTATTTTAAGTTGAAAGAAAACCAGACCCAGTGGTATTATTCCCACCCTTAATTAGCTTGGGCTATTAAAATTTACGAAATAGTAGGAAAATATATTGGCTAAATTCTGAAATATTCAGATAATACTCATATGCGATCGCCAGTTATGAGTTTACTTGATAAATAATTGATAAATCACTTGTTTATACAGTAGGTAAATAACAAAGCAATGTAAAGTAAATAAATTTAGTATACTGCATTGCGAACAGATAAGTTGGTGACTAGAAACTAGAAAAAGGTCAGAAACTATTCACTTATTGAAATCCTCTTTCATTCTCAGATACAGGGAATTAATATTTCAACTATGTGTAGATATTTTAATGATTTTTATCCTGCCCTTCGGATTTTCAGAAAAATGTTTATGATGAGGCAGTATTACGTACAATTCGGTTATCGCTATTTTAAGGACTCTTACTCACAGAAAAATTTTTTAGCAATTTATGAACTGAAAAATAATATGATTAAACTTGCTTAAACGTAAAGAAAATTATAATTTATTGGAACTAATCTCTTTTATGATTTTAAATTAAAAAAAAATTAAATTCAGGAGTTCAATTCCCATTCTTAATTAATATGTCCAATTAGAATATACCAAACTATAAGAGAATAAATTTTCTGCTAAAGGTGCATCAATAAAAATGTTTATAAATATGAAATATACGTACACACCGATTCAAAACTATCTCAATAAACAATTGATGAGTGCAATAGTAAATAAATGAGGCAAGGTATTCTAAATAAAGCAATTAGATTGTACCTTCCTTGGTGCATTGTACTGGGAAACGAAAAGTTAAAATAATTATCATAAACTATTTTACTTGAAACCGTTTTCCATTCTCGGATACGACCTTAATATTTTAATAATAGTTTGACGATTTCTATTTTCTCCTTCAAACCAGGCGTTTCACAATTTTGGTTCCAGAGCACTGATCCAATTTTCAAACATAAGAACGTTGATGCCGCGTATGATTTTGAAAAATCCGTCTTCTCCCCAACTATTAGTCCAAGAATTAGCCACGTGCCAGTATTTGATTCCTTTCTCAATTCCCCATCCAACGACGCGAACAGCGTGACCACCGCTGATCCAGCTTCTACCCGGCACGTAAACACCTGAAAAATTTGAAATTGTCTGTGGTAGAGTTCAATGAGAGTAAAATCATCAAAAAAGTGTTGCTACGGAATATTTCTCTGCAGGTTAGAACAGTGAATTGAGCAGGAATAGTCACAATATGGAATGGTTTGTATCTTCCATCAGTAACTTCGTCTTGTCCGCTAACTTTATCGCATACAATATATAAAAACGGTAGCACTATACCTATTGAAATGATTTTTGATAATGAAACCGAAAATAACAAAACAGTATGATTCATAAAATTCCAAGTACTGTTGCATCTATTAACCACTTCAAACGTTGATTTTTTTCCCAATAATCATAAATCGTACTGCTCGAGATTTTTGCTTAAACAGTCATAAAATGAGATTTTTGTTTGAACATAGTCATAAAATGGTAAGAAAGTATGAATTTATATCAGCGAAAAAAGATATCAAATTGAGTGTCTTTTTTAAGGATATCACAAATTACTTGACAGAAATGAAAGAAGTAACCTATTTCTGGCGTCTTCATACGAAACTTTTCTAAAAAAATCAGATCGTTTTGATTCAGCCACCAGTCTCCTAAATTTTCATTCAGCCCTTTGTTATCCTTCTCCACTTTATTTTTCCTAACTATCTCATTTTTCCTCCTGAAAATTATATCAGTCAAATACTCCAATTTCCTTCACTCCACCACCAGTTCTGATTACGGTTCAGGTTCTCTTTTGTAATTAGAATTTGCAGTAGAATTAAAATCTACTTAAACAGACTCAATTAAAGTAACTCTGAGAAATAAATATAATCAGCAAATATTTATCAAAAAAGTGGCTGACTTTCAATCCGCATAAGGATATTATGAAGTAAATTATACCCACATATTTAGCGGTATCTTGATCTTCGATAGTCACTCTTCGTTAAGTAATTTTTAGTGGAATTAAAATTCAATATAGAAGTAATGTTTACACATAGGCTAAGTCTGAATGAAAATGTCTGGATAAATTGATCCAATAAAATTTAGTATATGTGCCTATAATAGTTACCTTTTTTGTAAAAGAATAAATCTTGAGGCACTAAAAAACCGGCTGTAACCGGTCCATGTTTGTAAATTTCTTCACGGATGCGGTCCTCTCGTGAATGGGTGATATTTGATCTTATCATGTACCAACTTTTGGCTAGAACAAAAATATTTCATCTTACCCAAATATCATAATCGACGCGAGCGCTGCTGCTATTATAGTTACACATCTCCTCTGGATAAAAATTTGTAAAAAATTATAGATGATATATCGCAAGCTGCAACACTTAAGGCCGAATGCGAGGACGATAGGTACTTTGAGTGATAATTAAGTTCCAGTTTGATCAGTACTATTACCTATTTATGGATAAATAATTCTTGAGTAGATATTAGTTTCTTAAGTAACACTTACATATCAATTTGGTATTTGGCCCATAAGTGCATATTATCATAAGGTGTTTAGCACTTTAGCTTCATGTGAATGTGATTAAAGAAAAAAAACACAAATATTTGACTTTGTGAGGACATACTCATATGAGGTAATAGGGGCTTGCACCCCTTGATAACAGTCACCACCAAAAGGGTGGCTAATATTCATCTCTATGACGTTAAACAATTTGCACGTGAAAATGTTTGAACGTAATTACATGCAGTTACTTGCAAATATTGTTTGAAAACCAAACTGACTAATCAAACAATTACCGTGACGTCATAATTTGGTACATGAACCTGTCCATCATTTCTTATCTCGACAAGAAATGACAAACCACCCTTATACACAAGACATACGTAATTATTATGTATATGTCTATGTGTGTGTATAAATAAGCCCCTATATAAACTGTTTGAACTGATTATTAAATATCCAGTGTTTGCCCAGGCTTTGACTTATACATATGTGTTTGTATGAAGTGGTAGAACATGCAAATAATCTCTTGATTACCTTCTTGTGTAAATATTCTTTCACAGCAAAGTATTCAATAGTGGTGACCCCTATGTGATTGAGGTGTGCTTTTTCAAAAATCAGAGTGGTGCACCGGCAGGATTCTTGCTTGCTTAGCAAATACAAATATTTTTTTGCTTGACTAGACACTAACAGTTGTCGAAGTAGAGTTGGCTGAAGTGGAAATTTAAACCCTCCTTCTGAATGAATATAGTCCAGAAAGAAAAGACAGAAGATCTAGAAGAAGAAGGTTGATCTCATCCATCAACCCCTTCAACTTCAACTGGACAATCTGAAGAAATTTCAGAGTTGGTAGTGGAAATTTAACACCCAGAGTTCATACATCTAGTAGCTGCTATTAACCAAGACAAATTAGCAGTGAAAATGTTGAGGAGTGGTTGAACTATTAGTCGAAGTTCCAACCCAAAAACACTGACCTCCAGAAATAAGAGTCAGTGTTTTCAGTAAGTGAGAAGTCAAATTCCAAAGAAATTGTAGACAAGCTCAATCAATAAAAATCTGAGATGGCTCTTACAACTACAGGAGTTGAGAACCGAAAATCAAATCCACTGAAGTGGACAGCCACAGCTGACACCCACAGTTCTAGCATAAGTCTTACAACTTTTGCAAAACCAGCCAGGACAAAATCATAATTTCTACAGACAAAGGATAGAGATCCCAGATTTTTTACCCAATGAAGTAGATTTATGGTTGACTCTCCTTGATGGCAGATTTAAAACAGAAAGTATACAACAGAACCAGCAATATCTACACATCTATGGTGGCATATCACCACAGATCATTCACCACATTCAGAATATCATGGAATGCCCTTTGACAGAAGAGGACAAGTATGCCTGGTTTGTATGTAAAATGAAATATGTATTTGGAAAGATGAAAAATCAGATCATTGATGACGTCATGGGTGGTATGAAAATTGGGGATGACAAACACTCGATTTTCATGACCAAGTTATGAAAAAAGGCAGATAATATAGTATCCCCTTCTGTAATTGGAAACCAGTTTTGCAAATAATTACCACAAAAAGTTGTGCAATGTTTGGTAGATGTGGGATCTACCACAATTAATATTTTAGAGGATTTAGATTTTCTCCCTGAAAGTGCAGATAATGTGGTAGAATACATAAGTTCAAAACCCTCTGTGAGTTCAGTATCTGCAGAGACTAGGGAAATTACTCAACCTCAAGCTCAAATAGCTCAGCTGACTCCAGAAGTCCAGAAAAGAAAGAAAAGCCAAAATTCAAACAAACAAATTGGCAACAACATTCTAAGAGCAGAAACAGCAATGATAACAGTAGACAATCCAAGTCCAAAGACCATAAACAAAATAACCAGAATAGGGGTCAGAGTTCCACTCAGCCTACAACATCTCCTAGTAACAAGTTTCTAGATTGGGATGAAAAGAGCTGTTTCTTTCACAACAGGTTTGGTGCAGAAGTCACTAAATTAAACAGTTGTAAATGGTGGGACAAATCCTATAAAAAACAAAAACAGTAAATTGATCAATGGTGAAACAAAACTTAGTGTGGATGGCAGAAAGCTTGCTTACAGACTGGACAAAAATATATCCAGCTGTACTAATGTCCACCAATTATGGATTCTGTCTAACTATCCTGGGATCACTCAACCATTAATTTGCTGAAATCCAACCGATAATCATGACACAGTTCATTACATTGAGACAAAAGGACCGCCTTGCCATGCTAGAGTTAGAAGGTTACTGCTTGATAAACTCAAAGCAACATGAGAATACTATGATTGCATCATTAGGGAAGACATATGTCACCCCTTAAAAAGTTAATGGGGTTCCCCTATCCTCATGACCAAAAATTCAAGTGAAGAATGGCAAATTGTTGGCAACTACAGTTTAGTTTCCAACTGTTATTCAATCCCAAATATTAGGGACTTCAATGCAAACATGCGGCGTAAAATAATGTTTACAAAAATAGACATCAGCTGGGCATTCCACCAAATTCCTATGGCTGAACAGGACATACCAAAGACAGCAGTTATAACCCCCTTAGTCTATTCTAATACCTTTGAATGCCTTTTGGACACCGCAACTCAGCACAAACTTTCCAAGATTCATCAATAGATTGTTTAGGGAATTGCCATTTGCTTATGCATACTTGGATGATATTTGCATTCACTTAGAAGGTGGTGAGCAGGAGTCTGAAAAGAATGTAAGAGTTGTAATACAGTTTATACATGCTGTGGGTCTTGCTATCAACTTAGGTAAAAGTTTATAAAAAATAACTCAAACTGACTTTCTAAGCTACAAAGTCTCAACCAAACAAATTTTCCTCTTGAAGACCAAAGTCGAGCCAATATTGAATTTCTTGAAACCCTTAAATGTCACTAAACTCAGGTATTTCTTAGGGATGGTGAATTTCTTCAGACATTGCATAAAGAATGTTGCAACTGAACAAAGTAAGCTGTTTGCATTAATAAAAACAAATAAAAAGAAAGATATAACTCCACTAAGTTGTAATGAAGAAGCTAAACAGGTCTTTGAGAAATCAAAGAAACACTGACAAATGAAACGTTATTGGCTTATCCAGACAAAATTCTGCTGTTATGTGTAGGTACCAATGCCTTAGACTTTGCAGTTAGTTCAACACTGTACCAACTGGATACTGATGAAAAGAAATTACCACTAGCTTTTTTCTCCAGAAATCTCTCAAAAACAGAAAAGAATTAAAGCATATATGATTGGGAATTGTTTGGAATTTTTACTGCGTTGAAACATTTCAGGCATCAATTAGTGGGTAGATGTTTTATTGTGTACACAGATCATAAACCCCTAAATCATGTTTTCATCCATAAAGCAGAACTAGTATCACCGAGAAGAGCATGTAGACTACATTGGTCATTGACTACAGACATCCAGTATATAAGTGGAGAACTTAACACTCCACCTGATGCTCTAAGTAGAATCGAAGCTATCTCAGCCCCTGCCCAATTACCTTATGCTGAAATAGCTAAAGAACAGCTTAAGGATGCAGAATCGCAAGAGTTTTTATCTAACAATGATACATCTCTCAAATTGAGGCAGAGAAAAATTCCCAGTACTGATGTTTTATTAACATGTGACATCAGTACAGGTAAAAATAGGCCATTTCTTCCAAAAAATATTGCAAATTGGCATTCAACAGTGTACATAACCTTTCACACTCTGGGCCAAAATGCAGTGCTAATCTAATATCATCAAGGTTTGTTTGACCCTGAATAAAGTTGGACTGCAACAAATGGGCTCACAGTTGCCAACGATCAAGAGGCCAAAGTAGGAAGATGTACTTGGTCATCTCTCAAATACCTCAAACAGAATTGTCTAAAACAGTACATATGGACTTAGTTGGTCCATTGCCACCATCACAAGGACATAGATTCCTCTTCACAATAATAAACAGTGCAATTCGATAGCCAGAAGCAATTCATCTCTATGAGATGACAGCTCCAACTGTAGCAACCAGGTTATACCACACCTGGATTTCAAGATATGGCATTCTAGAAACTATAATTACAAACCAAGGTTGCCAATTTGAGAGCTCACTCTTTAATGAGTTGTCTAAGAAGCTTGGTGTACAACACAATCACACCACTGCTTACCATTCTCAAGCCATTGGCAAAATAGACAGATGGCACAGAGCACTCAAAGCCTCAATTATGGCTCATAACACTAAGAGATGGGTCAAGGTACTTCCCACCATCTTCTTAGGCCTATGATCTACCCTACAAACAGATACAGTACACTCTATAGCCCAATTAGCACTTAGTGAAGAGCTATTCATTGAATCGACAGAATTAAATCCCAAAACAATAGTACAAAATATAAGAAATGACGCCATTAATTTTCTTAGCTTATCATGACCAGCCCAAGATTTATGTCTCCAAACACTTGACCAATACATCACATGTATTTTTTAGAGACAAAAAAATGAGGTATTTGCTTAAAAAATGATAAGCCAGTTCTTACAAAGTAGTATCACTTTATAATAAAAATTTTGTGATACTAATCGCAGGTGAAATAAGAACAATTTCAATCAATAGATTGAAGCCTGCCTTTTTGGTGAATGATGATAAAAGAATATTGCAGAAGAAAAGAAAAGAAAACACAGAAAATATTGAGACAGATTCATCTGAAAATACAAAAACACAAAACAGAGAGAAAGATTTAGTCGAAATAAGTAAAACAAATAAATCACAAACAGAAAATTCACAAAACACAAAAAATAAAAAATTGTTCAAATTCTCTGAAGATGTCACAACAAAAATGTATGACCCTGAGGCCCCATTATGCCCTAGAAAAAGAGGCGGGCCTCTAGAAATTAGGAAGCAAAAAAATCAGCATTCATGTGGTTCATTGGAATATTTAGCAAGGAGCACGAATGTATTAGAAATTTCCCCAAACATCGATTTGCATCGAGAAGCCTCTCGATGCGTGTCGATTTCTTTTGTGTGCTGATGCACTGTCGTCTTTATTATCTATCATTCGTTTTTGTCTCTACCTGACTTGATTTTTCGAGGCTATCTGTACGATGTTTTTTTTTACACAATAAATCAGTGAAGTTCGTATAACTAACAAAAATTCAGAAGTGGGATATAATCTAAACTGCCTGACAAAAATTTTTACTCATAGCTAACAAATGGAAAATGTAAAAGATATGGCAACAACTTGACACTGTGATCGATATTTGAAATCTCATAAAGCATCATTCGCTATTCTACTGTTGTTTGACTTAGGACTGAATTTTCATGTATAATATTTTCTCATGTCTTTTCATGTAATTTGCACATGCCTAATATTATCCTTTGCAACTCTTTTTTTTCTTAAAAAATGTAGTCAACTGGAAATGAACAACTCCCTCAGTCAAACCAGAGCCAAAATAATCAAGAAGCTATTGAGAAAATTTAAACTCAATGACTTCATAACCAAGACTAGGAACTGGCTCAAATCAAGAAGAAGCTATTGATGGATACTACACCTCCAATATCTCAAATCCTGGAGCAGATGTCGTCTCCTTTGCCACCTCTTGTCTCACCCCTGAAATTGCCCAAGAAGAGGACTTCAACTTTGGCAACCCCAAAGCCAAAGCCCCCAATGGATAATGAGTTAATGAGCAAAATTCATTTTTGCTGATGAGATGGCTTCTCCAGTATCAATCTCAATTCCAAGTTTCATGGCACAGGGGCATTCAAATTCCCCTATGTTCATGAAATCTGAATTCAAAACTCCATCCACTCTCATTTCCCTATGCTCCTACAAAATACAAGCCATAACAGCATAGAGGCAAAAACAGCAATGTTAAATACCAAGCCCAAATGGACAGGAGGAAGCCATCCTACGAGTGTGTTGGAACTGTGGTTGGAAGAACCTTGGCTAAATGGGAGGCTAACCAGAAACAGTGCTAACCTTTAAAAAGTCCCCCAGTTGCATGAACCTTTTCATTTTTGCAATGTAAAAACTGGGGGTAGTAGCTGTGAGGACTTGATACTTGTATGAAGTAATAGGGGCTTATATGTCAGACAGGTGCTGCCAAAAACTAAGCTAATATTCATCTCTATGATGTAAAACAATTTACATGAGAAAATGATTGAACATAATTACCTTCAAGTAATGTATGAAAACCAAACTGTGACTAATCAAACAATTACGCTTATGTCACAATTCGGTACATGAACCTGTTTGTCAGAAACAACAAACCACCCTTATACGCATACATATGTATTTATTACGTATGTGTGTGTGTTAATAAGCCCCAATATAAACTGTCTGAACCGACTAAATTCCTAGTGTTTGCCCATGTTTTGGCTTACCCATATATGTGTACATATGAAGTGGCATAACACACAAATAATCTGTTGATTACCTTCTTGTGTGAATATTCTTTCATTATAAGGTATTCCACAGACTTTATAGGACTTCCAGTTGTAACACATTTAAAAGGTAATCTACTGGACAGGGACCTAGCAAAAGGTTTTTTTGGAAGGGAAGAAAAATTAAAATTATCAACTGCTAAAAAAAAAAAATCATCTAATACACAAGTATATTATGTCCTTTTTTAAGTAAGTATCTTTAGAAAATCTACTTATTACGCTTGGGGCGTTATTAGCCCCCAGGGTTGGGAGTGGGTACTTTTTCATTTCATGATCTCAAGAGACTTTTGGCACCAATAACTCAAATTCATATATATATATATATATATATATAGATAGATAGATACATAAAAGTCCATTCTTGTTTCCAAGGTACAGGTCGCAATTTTTATCAGATAATCACGAAATTTAGTCCATACATTTATACTAAGCCAAAGATCAGACTTATTAATTTTGGTGTGGATCGACTGGACGGTTCTTCTGGTACCACCATTTTTGTTTTTATTTTGACTATAAAATGCTCAATTTTGCATCAAAAGCCGCGAAATTCGGAACAATTATTTATCATAATTTATTATACTATGCAACCAATTTTTGCGTGGATTGATAGGACGGTACTTTCAATACCGTTATTCTTGTTTTTATATTGGTCAGAAAATGCGTAATTTTGTAATAATATATACGAAATTTAAAACAAATATCTATTATATGTTATTATAGCATACTGCTAATTTTGGTATGGATCGACCAGACGGTACTTCCCAGTCCAGTACCGCTATTTTTATTTTTATATTAGTCATAAAATGCGGAATTTCGGAACAATATGCACGAAATTTGAAACTGATATTTATTATAATTTATTGTAGTATACCATCAGTTTTGGTGCGGATTGTCCGGGTGATACTTACGGTAAAGATATTTCTTTTCATTTTTAGTCTGGCCATAAAATCATTAATTTTAAACAAATATTTATTATAATTGATTGTAACATTCTACCAGTTTTCGTGTAAGTCGACATGATGTTTCCTTCAAGTCAATTTTTGCATTTAATGGATTCAAACTGTGTAATTTTGAAATTCAGAATAAATATTTTTAAATAGGTTTTCTTTAGGAAATCTACTTATTACCCTTCGTGAGGTATTTGCACTCAGGGTTGGGGCTTGGTATGTTTTTTGTTTCATGACTTTAGGAAAATTTTCTCAAATTCGTGTATATATGTATAAGTCAGTTCATTGTTTACACGGTAAAGGTCGCAATTTTTGTCCAATAATCACGAAATTTGTTACGAACATTTTTACTGAGCCAAAGACGAGACCTATTGAGTTTAGTGCGGATTGGCTAAAAGGTACTTTCGATATCACCATTTTTGTTTTTATTTTGGCTATAAAATGCTCAATTTTGCACCAATGACCAATTCGGAGTAAATATTGATTGCTTGGCGATACTTCTGATACCGCTATTTTTGTTTTTATATTGGTCATAAAATGCGGAATTTTGGAACTATACGTACGAAATTTGAAAAAAATATTCATTAAATTTTATTGTAGCATGCTACCAATTCATGCTCTTGTTTTCTTCTTATTTTAATTTCACAATTTTATTATATTTCATTAGTTTTATTTTAAATTATGTGATGATGTACCATACTTAATCACCTTAATTTATTTCTCATTTTTTAAAGGAAAAATGCTTTTATATTTCACATTGTCTCATATTTTGTCAGCAGTCAACACATTTCATACAATCATAACATACCATTCACGCATATAAACTTACAGACAATTAATGTGACCATCAAAATTCATAATTCTTTCTCTCGAAACCTACTTTTTTCTCGCGAGGCTTGCTGCGCTAGAGTCTTTTTCTCTTTGGCGCAATTTTTCCGACTATAATAAACAACTTATACCATTTTTCCAACTGACGAAAACTTGGGGGAACCTCTCGCATCCCCGCCTCTTAGATACGTCCGTGCTACTGGATCACTTAAAAGATGAAATATTTATGTCACACTTCACCTGACGGTATCACTCTAACCACTGCATCTATAGTTGCAAAAATAAATTAGTATGTATGTACCTGAGTTTGGCCTACTTTTATTTTTATTTTTTTGTATAGTTGGAGTTTTGGCAGTTGAATTAGTTGTAGCCATTCAGCCATATTTTTGTTTGAATAGGAAGACTGGTGGAAAAATTACAGGATTTTTTTCAGCCGAACAATGAGTCCCCCAGCAGGAATGATAGATATGTTTCAGAATTTTTCTGTAAGTTTGAAAGTTCGCTTTCTTTTTTGAATTCGTAACATTTAAAAAATATGCATCCAATATTGAAAATAAACGGTTCATCAACTTCGGAAAATAGTTTTTTCACTAAACCTTAATACATATTGTGGATGGTGTTATGACTTATTAGGTATCAGATAACTTTCATAGTTCTACAGTACATATCAAAGACTACCTATCATTATAATAAACATACAAGCCAGCCAAAATTAATTCGCTTATCAAAATTATTTCACAATATTATGTCGCTAAATTATTTCGCCAATATTTTCCCTTATATTCGATAGGCATGCCCCACGACTAACACAGCCACATAGACACAAAAAAAGTGTTCGTTGCTTCTGCCAAAACAACAATTTCTACAGTGTTATTACCTATATGTTAGTAAAAATCTATATGTTAGTAAAAATTCAGGCCTGGCACAAGCCATAGCGCTTCAAAATGGCGCCTCAAGGCTTGTATCATATAAAGGTAGGTATTGTAGAAAGTTATAACCTACACCAAGTTAAATCAAGAAAATTTGCTATCATAATGGAAATTTGATTTATAATGTACAATTAATCGATATTCTTACCTTTAAATGTGTTTTCATCGGGGTCCTCCTTGTGTTTGTACCAATGATTATTACATCTTCGCTGCTTGCATTTCGGAGTGATAGCTGTATTATGTTCGCAAGGCATCCGATTTTGCAAAGGATATCCACAAGGTCTGATCGTGTACATCTGACAACCCTAAAAAAAAAACGTTCCAGCTACCGATATAATTTCCTGCTTATTGAGTTATAATTTATGCAATGAAAATTATACTAACTTCATCTGAATCATAATCTCCGCCGGTGATGGTGCCTACTTTCACCATAAAATTGTTCACCTTGTCCATAAAACCTCCGTGACAACCCCAATTAGAAAAATCACAAGATATAACAAATTCTTGAGAAAAAATAAGATTGGTCTTTCCTTTACTTTGGATACAGAATCGGTCGCCGAGTGCTGAAACTGTAGAAACTGCCTGAAAATGGATAATCAAATATAAATTACTTTGAAGATCTACTGGAATTGTTGAGTTCTGTTTACCATTCACTAATTGTGTAGTATAGAACTGAATAGTGTCCATTCGGAAATAATTAGAAAGCCTAATTACATATGCATCGAAAACTGTACAATAATTACTCTGAAATAAAACTTCCTTCTTCCCAGTGGAGGTACCTTCGAGAAATTAGTTTTAATGGGTGTTCGTAGAATTTTAAATTTAGAACCTACAAAAATTTTTTTTCATCATTTCTCTCCGACAATTTTCTTTTTTCTCGGACCAAAATTGATATTTCCTATCAGTCGAATTCTCTGTCTTTCCAGCGGTTGAAAATAGAGTATAAATTTTTTTAGCCTTCTCATTTTGGTGTTCTGTCACCTTGATGTGGAAGATGATCCGACAGATTTTTTCCGTTTTCTGCCATTAAAGAGGCTTTTTGGTTTGAATTTCACACTTCTAATTGGTTGAAAATACATGGTTAGGATGCTAAAACACATATGATTGGTAAATAGGTAGCCATGAAAAGAAAAAACCGATTTTATATCGGCCATTTTTATTTTTACTATAAATTTTCATTCTTTCTCTCCATCCTCTTTCTGCTTCATATTATAACTGCAGATTATTCAATATAATAGAGGACGCACTTTCGTCTGACGTTACAACAAAAATGGCACCGCTTCCAAAGCTATTTGGTCCCTTTCCTTTCATACTAAAATTAAATTTCCTTGCCCCTCAGGGTTGGGGATGGGTACTGTGGGTGTGTGTATTAGTGTACACGACACCACACAAATACCAATTCTGGTTGGTTGCGTGTATACGTAGTTGTATGTGTGTGGGCCGAGCCCAGTAAACAATTAAGCTGCACAGACAAAATGTACAGCCGTGAGCACAAAAAGGTAGTTTGTGGGTTTTACCCCACTGGCCCGCTAGGTGGTCGACGAGTGGGTAATACACACTCGTTCGTCATCAACCACCCTTCGCTACACCACTCTCCTCCTAGTAAGTTTCCGAGGAAACTTACGGTGACCTGTGATGCCAGTCAAGTGTGGCGCAGCGTTCGCTACTATGCTCACGGATGTCGTTCACATAGTAGGATTGCCAGGTCTCTTCGGTTTGGGCTTACCAAAGTTGGCTGGGAGGTTGGGATGGGAGAGACGTGTACGGGGTGCTCGAGGCTGTGGAGTAGGGCACACTCGAGTTTGGGATCTCATGAGCGGAGTCTGGGGATGAGACTTGGGAATGATCATGAGGGGTGGCGGGTAGGTTACTGGTGGCACCATTAAAGGCGGCATAACCAGGGCTGGAGGGTAGACCGATGCCCAGAGTTGTAGATGTGGGGGAATGGGAATTCCGGGTGGAGGCATCACAACTTGGGGAAGTGGCATTGGTGTTGTCGCTAGGGTGAGCAACAGGGCATTATGTGCTGCAAGCACAGCGGCTGTAAATTGCTCCCACGGCTACAGTGTTTGATTCTGCGATACAGGGGGTACCACCAGTTGCAGTACAGGGGGCTGTACCACAGATGGAGTAGGCTCCTGTATGGAAGCTGGGAATGGAGCAGGGGTTTTGGGCCGGGTTTTGCCGCGTCTTTTGTCCCATTTGAGTTCCATGTAGGAGAGACCGCAAACGCGAGCTTCACACCTGGTGCTGCCACCTGCCTTACAGTTCAAACGGGGATACTTTGCCAGTTTGCCATCAGCCGGGGGACACTTAGCGCAAGAGGTGGACGGCTCAGGCTCGGGGACATTTTCCGGCAAAGGTGTTGCCGTTAAGTCGATAGTGGAGTGGTTATCGACAGCAGCACTTTCTGTCGGTTCAACCTCTTCGCATATTGGCGAGAGTACGCGTTGAGAGACTGATGTGGGGTTTGGTGGGAGATGGACGGTTGGTGCCGGAGTCGGGTCAACATCCATCGTCGTCTCTTCCTGGGTAGTTGGTGCGACCGAAGGGCGAAGTAAAGGCGACTTGCCTTTCGGAACCGACGATACCTTTTGCGTGGCTACTGGTGCCTCCACGACTTTGGAAGTCGACGGTTGGGGGGATCGCTTTGTTGCTGCAGATGGACATTTGAAACCGCTGGTACACAACGTAGCAGTTGCTTTTGATCGGCACTTCCAAAGGGGAAGCAGTTCAATCTGTTTGACCATCTTGAGCGGCGGGAATTCCACAGAGGGGAGGCTCGCCCTCTGTCTGTGGTACAGCCCCCTGTTCTGCAACCGGTGGTACCCCCTGTATCGCAGAATCAAACAATGCAGCTGTGGGAGCAATTTACCACTGCCATGCATGCAGCACATAACGCCCTGTTGCTCGCCCTAGCTACAACACCAATGCCACTTCCCCAAGTTGTGATGCCTCCACCCCGAATTCCCATTCCCCCACATTTACAACTCTCGGCATCAGTCTACCCTCCGGCCCTGGTTATGCCGCCTTTAATGGCGTCACCAGTAACCTACCCACCACAGCTCATGAGCATTCCCACATCTTGTCCCCAGACTCCACTCATGAGATCCCAAACTCGAGTGCGCCCTACTCCACAGCTTCGAGCACCCTGTACACGTCCCTCCCATCCCACCCTCCCAGCCAACTTTGGTGAGCCCAAACCGAAGAGACCTGGCGATCCTACTATGTGAATGACATCTGTGAGCATAGTAGTGAACGCCACACCACACTTGACTGTCATCACAGGTCACCGTAAGTTTTCTCGGAAACTTACTAGGAGGAGAGTGGTGTGGCAATGGGTGGTCGATGACGAACGAGTGTGTATTACACACTCGTCGACCACCTAGCGGGCCAGTGGGCTAAAACCCACAAACTACCTTTTTGTGCTCACAGCTGTACATTTCGTCTGTGCAGCTTAATTGTTTACTGGGCTCGGCCAGCACTCATACAACTACGTATACACGCAACCGACCAGAATTGGTATTTTTGTGGTGTCGTGTACACTAATACAGAGTCCGGTGTACAGTGGGTCGAGTGCTTTACGAGGTGTATCAACCCGTAGCCATACATTTTGGGCTGATTTCAGATCAGCTGGGACGTATGAGGCGGTGTTGCCGTGGTTGTGGGTGATTTGGGTGAATGCATTCGCACTTTCACGAATGCGTTGTAGAAGGTTAGTGCCGTCGATGTGAGTGACTACACTTGGTGGGCTATCTTCAAAGAAGTCAGCCGGGAGGCGGAGCTCTTCATCATAAAGGAGTTGGGCTGGGGATATACCGAGGTCGGAGATGACCGTCGAGCTTAGGCCAAGAAGAATGAGAGGCAAATCGGCTGCCCATTCTCCACGCGAGTCTTTAGAGTTCTCGCGGGCTATGATGGTGGCTTTGAGAGTTCGATGCCAGCGCTCTATTTTGCCGTTCGATTAGGGGTGGTACGCCGTAGTTGAGATTTTGTGTATTCCCAACTAACGTGCAACCGAGTTGAATAAAGTGCTTTCGAACTGGCATCCCTGGTCCGTTGTTATGGTTTTGAGGATGCCGTAGGAGGACACCCAGTGTTGGACAAAAAGTGTTGCCACTCGATCAGTGGAAATATCCGTTGTTATGATGGCGTGAGGCCATCGTTTGGCGCGGTCAATCATTGTCAGACAATGACGAGGACCGCTAACCGTCGGCAATGGACCCACAATATCGATGTGCACATGCTTTAAGCGTTCGGTAGGGTGGAAAGCTTGGAGAGGGGCTTTGGTGTGTCTACCAATTTTGGCTTGTTGGCATGCGGTGCACTCTTTCGACCAACGTAGGCAGTCAGATCTTAAGCCAGGCCAAATGAATCAATTAGCAATCAGACGGGCAGTTGTCCGGCTGCTCGGGTGCCAGAGCCCATGGATCAAATCGAAGATGGTTCTCCGATATTTGGCGGGTACGAAGGGTCGTTTTTTCCCCGTGGATGTGTCGCACGTTAAGAGTAACGTGTGTCCGGGTACTCTGAATGATTCAAGGATGAGAGCAGAGTTGGGGTCTGCAAGGTATTGGGCGAGTTGCGGGTTGTGTTGTTGACAAAGGGCCATTTCATTGTAGGGCACAATACAGGGAGAGGTAATGGCGGAGATTGATATATGCGACAAACAATCTGCGGCTATGTTGTCCTCTCCTTTGATGTAGCAAATATCCGTTGTGAACTGCGAGATATACTCAAGTTGATTTTGCTGGCATGGTGAAGCTTAATCGCATGCCTGAAACAGGGCAGTTGCAAGGGGCTTGTGGTCCGTATAGACGGAGAAAACACGCCCTTCGACCAGGTTACGGAAGTGCTTCACCGCTGCAAAAACAGCAAATTTTCGGTCGTATGTTGGATATCGGCATTCGGTGTCAAATAATTTGCGGGAGAAAAATGCCTAGGGCCCTAGCAATCCGGCACCGTGTTGATAGAGGGTAGCCCTTATTGCGTGGTTAGACGAGTCGGTTGCCAAGACAAGTTGTTTGGACTCGTCGGGATGTGCCAAGAGAGCAGCATTTGCTAACGCCTGCTTTAGGTCGCAAAAGGCAGTTTTGGCAGTGTCAGTCCAAATTATCAGGGTTTTGTCGCGTTTTTTATTGGAGTAGATAAGCACAAAGAGTTCACTCTGAATGTGAGCGCAATGTTTAATTGTACGCCGGTAGAAATTCACCATTCTGAGAAAGCGCCTAAGGTCATGAACGGTTTTGGAAAGTGGGAAATCGAGTACAGCTTGGACGCATTTGGGGGTGGGTTTGATACCTGCGCTGTTGACTCGATGGCCAAGAAAGGTGAGCTCTTCACGTTCATGTTTGGACTTGTTACCATTGACAGTGAGGCCAGCGTTGTAAATACGCCAAATGACCTCAGTAACACGTTCTTCGAGCTCATCGGGGTTGGAGGCGGTAATGAGGATGTCATCAATGTACGCGTAAGCGTAGTCGATGTCTCGCAACAATCCATCAATATACCGTTGGAAGGTTTGGGCGGCGTTTCAAAGTCCGAAGGGCATATAGGGAAATTTGTAGAGACCGAAGGTGGTTAATACGGCTGTTTTAGGGATGTGTTCTTCGGTCATCAGGACTTGGTTAAACACCCGCACGAGATCTAATTTGGTGAATAATTTGGCACCAGCTAGTCTGGCGTGGAAATCCATAATATTTGGGACAGGGTATTTGTCGGGGATAGTTCGTGCGTTGAGTGCTCTGTAGTCACCTAGCATGTGCCATGTTTTGTCGGGCTTCATGTGCATGTGCAAGGGGGATGACCAGGCACTTTTGGAGGGTCGGCAGTCACCACGTTCGAGCATGGTTTGGAAGGAAATGCGGGCTGCCTTTAACTTCTCGGGATGTAGCCGACGGGCACGGCAAAACACCGGTCAACCTACAGTTTCGATATCGTGGGTGACTTTGGTAGGGGAAATCCTCGGGCGTAAGCCTTCTTTACCGGTTATGCCGGGAAATTTATCGAGGATTTTTTGGAATCCACTATTTGAGTGGGCGATGGTAAGGCAAATCTCCGGGGGATAGTCAATAGGGCGAGGTTCACCTACTATGGCAAGTCCTGTGGTCTTATCAAGCAGGTGCCCTTTGCTGACATCGGGAAGCAGTTGGTAGTGGCTAAGGAAGTCTGCTCCAATGATGGGATCAGCGATATCGGCGATGATAAAGGCCCACTTAAATTCGCGTCGAAGGCCAAAATCTACCTGCACCAGCTTAACTCCGTAAGTACTAATTGGAGTTTGGTTCGCAGCGTAGATTTGGAGCTTAGCGTTGCATTTCCGGTCTTCAGTGGTTGGAGATATAGCCGATATCTCCGCGCCAGTGTCGACCAGGAAGTGATGCTCGCTAAGCAGATCTTCCACGAATAGACGGACTGAGGTGAAAACGAGTGGGAGTGCTGTCTTGACTGACTCGTTTACTTGTTTCCCAAACGAGTAGGGGATTTGGAATCACGGCGATTGTGATTTTGGGGTTTGTCCCACCACAAACATGGGGGTTGGAGCAGTTGCGCGATTTCCTCCCAAACTGTTGGTGATACCAACAGTAGCCATTGCGTGAACAGGAGGGAGAGCGGGTATTCACCGGTCTCTTACCATCGATGACTTCTAGTGTTGTCCGTGGTTTCGAACAACCGGAGCTAGAGTCACGAGAGCACGATCTGTCTCTGGACCTGGCATCGCGTGAACGCGAACGCCTATGATCGGGGAACGGGGCGGGATCTTTATGGGGGTCAACAGAACTCACCTGTTTTCCAGCCAAGAGCTGTGGAAGCAGCTGGGTAAAGGTGGCTAACTCCAAGGAATTAGCCGTTGGTGCTGTTAACGGGGATGCTGCGGGAGTTTCAATAGTGGAGATAGTGCTAGTCGCAGGGGATGTCGACGGAAAGGTTTGCTCGAGAGCTATTGCCTCATCAGCTTCGAGCGCTGCCTGTCGAGAGGTTGCGGGCTTGGTCATGGCCAATGTCTGGCAAATATTGACCAAGAGGGATTGGAAGAGAAGGTTGTGGAGGACATCGTCATTGACTCTTCCTTCGTTCAGGGTGACAAGGTGGCGATGGTACGCCAAAGGCCTCTTGGAATGTTGACAATGGGTATTCTCCAGCAGAGTTCTTATTTGGGTGTTGGAGGAAGGGGAAAATTCCTGCTGGATTTGGTTGCGGAGGTTTGACCAATTGTGCAGCGAGTCGTCGGAACTGTAAAGTAATTCGGACACAGCGTTGGCTACCTGGGTCGGCAAGTGGCTGGAGATTGCCAGGTAGAGCTGAGACTCGCTGGTATTGCCACTGGCGCGAGCAAGATTCTCAATCTGCTGCAGCCAGAGACGCACATTCTTGGCATTGAACGGTGCAAGGCCTGTTAGTAACTGGGGCGGATGAGCTTGTGAAGGAGGCGAGGTGGTATATCCAATTGCGGCGGAATTTGCTTCCTGCCGGTGCGATTGAAGGACGAGGATGGGTGACAACCTCAGCGTGGAACTGTCAACTGGCTGGTGCTGGTTGGCGGGAAGTTCCTTGCCCGGAAGGTAATTGTCGAGGAATGGGCCGAAGTTTACAAGCGTAGAAGACTGCAGGATCGCCGAGTTTGTCAGTACATTTGACGTACGCATGCTGGCATGCAGCGTTGAGTGGATGGCAGTCGTTGGTTTGGGCTGGTTCTCCATCCTCTTGGAAGGATTGCTGACTGTGGCCTTTGCAGGTGTCAGCGGGAGAACCAGGTTGTCGAGGGACGACGGGGTCAGTTTGGAGGCCATGGTGGTGATCGAAAAGAGAGGCTGTTTTCACTTTCCTCATCGGCAGCTGATTGCCGACTGTTTGTTTCTCTTTGGGATGGCTGGTCATTTCTTGCGTACTGACGTCGAGCCTGGGAAGAGTAGAGGGAAAAATGAAAAAATAGGGAGATGGAAAGGGAAGGAGAAGGAGAACCTTCTCCGTCGGCAGTCAAATGCCGACTGATTTTTGTGGACGTTGGTTGGTACTTAAGTACCGACAAGCAACGAGGGAAAGGGGAAGGAGAAGGAGAACCTTCTCCATCGGCTCACGAGAGCCGACTGAGTTACCTCTTCGGTTGTTGGCAGGTATGCCAACGTTTGAAGAAGGGGAGTGGTTTAGGAAATCAGCTGTTGAAAGCCGATTGGTTGTTGTTTCCAAGCTAGTTGGAAGCGGTGGGGAAGGAGGTGATGGTTTCTTCCCCTGTTGACGGTGAAACGTCAACAACAAAAATAAATACTTATGTCGGAGGTCACCACTTGTGGGTGTGTGTATTAGTGTAAACGACACCACACAAATACCAATTCTGGTCGGTTGCGTGTATACATAGTTGTATGTGTGCGGGCCGAGCCCAGTAAACAATTAAGCTGCACAGACGAAATGTACAGCCGTGAGCACAAAAAGGTAGTTTGTGGGTTTTACCCCACTGGCCCGCTAGGTGGTCGACGAGTGTGTAATACACACTCGTTCGTTATCGACCACCCGTCGCCACAGGTACGTTTTTTGTTTCATGACCTCAGTAAAATTTTGGCACCAATAAATCAAATTTATATATATATATATATATATAAAAGTCAGTTTCTTGTTCCCATGGTACAGGTTGAAATTTTTATCCGATAATCATGAAATTCGGTACTAACATTTTCATTGAGCCAAGGACCATACCTATTGATTTTAGTGTGGATTGTCTGGACCTACTTCCGGTACCACCATTTTTGTTATTATTTTGGCGATAAAATGCTCAATTTTGTACTAATAGCCATTGATTTGTTGTAGTATACTTCCAATTTTGGCGGGGATATTTCATTGGTTTTATTTTAAATTGTATGATGATGTACCATACTTTATCATCTTAATTTATTTTTCATTTTTTCAAGAAAAAATGATTTTATATTTCACATTGTCTAATATTTTGTCAGCAGTCAACACATTTCATACAATCGTAACATACCATTAACGCATATAAACTTACAGACAATTAATGTGACAATCAAAATTCATAATTCTTTCTCTCAAAAACCTAATTTTTCTAGCGAGACTTGCTGCACTAGAGTTTTTTAATTTTTGGCACTCCATATCTGAAAAAGGTTGCAAGAAAGAAGTATCTTATTTTGTTTGACTTATTAATACCTGAAGGAAAATGTGTTTATGAAAGAAAAAAATGTTCAAAAGAGTTTATATGGCTATGAGGGGGATAAAGTACACAACTTTTCTCCCGGAGGTCTATGACTGTTTCTTTTCTAATGAAATGTATATGTTAGGAGCGAAAACCAAATTTGCTCATTGAGCGAGAAAAATTCTCAGAACACGTTCTGTAATTTAAAAATTATCAGACTACGAAAATTTGTGTTCTGAGTTCTAACTGCTTTTAAATGCTCAGAATTTCTTCTGAGCTATTGGCTAATACCACAACATGAAATTTATATTATGGTATTAGCTTAAATGCACTGAATGCATTGCGTCCTCAAAGTGTCTCTATGTTTTAAGTGTTATTTTTTGTATTGTGAATAGAGCTTGAGGCACAAAACACATTGTGGAATAAAGAAACTTCCACAATGCGTTCTGTGCATTTAGGTTAATACCATAACACAAATTTTGTGTTGTGGTACTAGCCTATATAGCCTAAAACGTGTTCCGAGTGTTTAAAAATAGCCAGAACATGAATTTTCATATTCTGGCAATTTTCAACTGTCAGAACGCGTTCTGACCATTTTTTTCATTCATTGAGCGAACTCAGTTTCCGCTCTTAACATAAACATAGTGAAACCTTTCTGTTAACACCTCAAACATGAAAATCGTTCCGGCTATTCTTTACAACTTCGTTCCGCAGTGAAAAATAATTTTATAAAAATCAAGGTATAGATAACTGCGGAGTTATATGTTAATGGTTGTATTGCTTACCCAACAACTTCCGCAGTTAGACTGATCGCGAATATGACGAATGGGACACTTGGTGACCTCTGGATCAGCCCATGTGAAATTAACTGGTAGACCAATTCGGTCACGTTGTTCGTTTGCTGGTACTGTTGCCAAACGTACCAGTTCCTTCGGGTCTTTGAAAGCAGGAGCCTCTTTCATATCTAATTTAACTCCCAGTTTAGTCCGAGCAAATAAATTTTCATCAAATTTCTTCAGTCCGTAGGTATGTGCCTGTAAGTAGTTATTAGAGTATTAATTATAGGCGTTGTAAACGTTTGGCAAAATGGCTTCCAAAGTCTTCCATATTTAAAACTACGACGATGAAGATTTAGCTTTAATTAAAATTTGTTGTATTAACTTAGCTACTCATTTTATAAATTTATTGGTGGAAAACAATTCAGCTCCTCATATGTAATAACCAATGAGGCAGTATTCCGTACATTTTATCTCAAAAATGGACGTTCAGAAAAATTGGTATCAAATTTTTTATCTTCCCTGATGGGTACTGAGTTGATAAAAGAGCCAAAATGATACGAAAAATCTTACACTTTCTTCGCGTACCACCACGGCATTCGATTAATGTGCCCCAAACAACAGTTAGTAGTTAATATTGACTTTTTCGTGGGCCAGTAACTTTCAGTAAAGAAAATGTGATTAGCGCCTTTTTTAAAAAAAAAAAAAAAGTTATTACCCTCAACCTCCAAAACAAGTTTTAAAATGACTAAAAATTTTAACCCCTTGCCAAAAATAAAATAAAATAAAATATTGTTCTTAAGACAATGTGAAAAACCGATTTTTCAGTTATCACTGCAAGAGGTCAGACCCATTTATTAAATGTTAACTGTGGGAACGTTTCCCTCTTTGCCTCATCAGGGCTCGGCCCTGCGTCGACAGATGGGTCGCAGACCAAAGTCCGCGACCCATACTAATTGTGCATTGCACATTAAACAAATTACATTGTCTGTATGCACTCATACAGACGATGCGTTTCAGTGTTTACCGTTGAGGTGGTAAACGGAGGCAAGTGAGTATGTAATATTTACATACTCACTGACAGTATACGTGCTGCGGTCCGTATATGGTACCGCATCGCTCTCGGACGATTTCCCCAGTTAGGAAGTACGCTTAGTGTACGGTAAGGCAACTTAAACCGGCTGGCTACTGGTACCGAGAAACAATTTGGTCGCCCCACACATAAACCACTGTCTTCCTCCTTAGGTTCCTTGAACCCCATGTAAGTAGCATCTACCTACACCAAACAAGCCACAGTGGTGACCTCGACGTTGCTACAGTGGTTCAGGCGTGAAAACGCTTGACAAATGAGAAATCACTCTGCTGATAAATGCGGCTTGGACGCGACTTTTTCATTTTCTAGGAATAGCTGGTGTGACTTTGGTGACTATTAGTCAACCACGGAGTGGGAAATTTACCCCCTATACCAAATAAACGTTGCCCCATAAACCAGACGGGTCAACAAATTCTCGGTAGAACACGCATAAACATCTGCTAGATAGGAAATAGTCCTACAACAATTTCTGCTACAAATTCGGCTAAGCTGGATTTCCAAAATTAAGAAACAGAAAATTAATTTGAAAAATAATGCTGAAAAATGACGAAACTAAAATACCTGTAACTTCGACTGAAAATCCAGAGGAAAAAGAACGTAGGTTACTGGCTGAGAAACAGGCTCAGATAGAAAAAGAGCTGTTCGATCAATATATGAAGGAGATCGTAGCCAAGGCAATATCGGAATACAACAAAAAGAAAGTCAAAGAAGCCAAAAATACACTCAAAAAACAGATCCAACTACCAGAGTTTCTCCCAAAGGATGTAGAAACTTGGTTCATTCAACTGACCGGCTGTTTCCGACTTGAGGAGATTCCTCGAGAACACAGATACAGACAATTGTGTGGAAATATGCCCGCACAAATCATAAAAGCTTGTCCAGACATCATGGAATGTCCTGACAAAGCAGAAGATTTGTATAGTTGGTTCCAGAATAAAATAAGAACTGCATTTGGCATAACCACTCGAGAGGAAATTCGAGAACTGATGAGAGGCGTGTCCATTGGAGACGACAAGATCACAGTATTCATGGCAAAACTAATGAAAAAAGGGGATAACCATGTATCACCCCTAGTAATAGCTGACCGATTTTGCCAACAACTACCTACATCAGTTGTGCAATCACTTGGAGCTCTAAATCTTACAAATGCTATCAGTGATGAGGCATTAATAAATTTACCCAAAGCTGCTGAACAGGCACTGGAATACACAGGTAAAACTGCAATCAGTGCCATCTCATGGAAAAATCCGAAATAGCGGAACTCAGAGCCAAAATTGCTGCTTTGAAAATGGAAAATAAAAATACCAATAGCAGCGGAAATCGCAACAGCCGTTCTAAAAACCAAAATTGGCGAGAACAAGACTCAAGATCTTGTGACCGCAGAAATAATAGCAGAAAAAACAGCCCTGGCAGAACACCACCAAGGTCTAAATCTAGACCCAAATACAAAAATCCGAATTGGCGTGAAGACTATTGCTTCTACCATAATAAATGGGGAGAAAATGCCAGGACTTGTAAAATCACCTGCCGATTCTATGCCGAAAGGATGATCAAAGATGAGCAAAAAAAAAAGGAATTGCTCATGGAATTGGACAAGGTTAGAGACAACCAAAAATCTCCCAATAAGTCAAACTAAAGAGAGGGGTTGTATCAGCGGCAACCAACCCCTCGGATAACTACTCTTGCCTCCTGTTCATACAGGACAGGTCAAAAAGGAGAGAATTTCTTGCCAACTCAGGCGCAGATATAAGCATACTGCCAGCCATGATCAAGCATAAGAATAACACTCCGAAATCCCAATTAAATGCAGTAGATAACTATAGTTTCTCTGCATATGGAATCAAAAAATGCAAAGTAAATATAGGTTTTAACAAACCAATGAAATGGACTTTCACCATAGCTGATGTCAAATACCCTATATTAGGAGCAGATTTCTTAGCCTATTATGGACTATTGATTGATCTTAAAAATAAACAATTAATAGACTCCACAACCGGTGAACACATAAAAGGAAAAACTAAAAATTATCAAATAATTAATATAATTAATGCATGCACGCAATCAAATGATAAATTCGTCAATATATTGACAGATTTTCCTGGTATCACCGAACCAATTTTTAATCCACATCCTACATATAAACATGACACAGTTCATATAATAGAAACTGTAGGACAACCCTGTGTAGCAAAAGCAAGACGCTTAGCTCCAGATAGATTAAAAGTGGCTAAGGATGCATTCGATAGAATGGTAAAAGAAGGAGTTTCTAGACCCTCAAATAGCTCATGGAGCTCACCCATTCATATCATCCCTAAGCCAGGTGGAAAATGGCGAGTAGTAGGTGACTACAGACGCCTAAATGCTCAAACAAAACCAGATAGATATCCAGTTCCTAATATCATGGATTTTAATATAAACATGAAAGGAAAAGATCTATTTACCAAAATTGATATTAATTGGGCTTTCCACCAGATACCTATGGCTAAAAACCATATCGAAAAAACGGCGCTAATCACTCCATTCGACCTCTTCGAATATCTTCGAATGCCATTTGGATTAAGAAATTCTGCACAGACATTCCAGCGATTTATAAATGGTGTATTGAGAGACATACCATATGCCTACGCATACATAGATGATATCTGCATATGCTCCAGTGGAGGCATTGAAGTGCACGAGAAGAAAGTGAGAACCGTATTACAGCGTCTGCACGCTGCCAGTTTAACTATCAATCCCGGTAAATGCGAATATGCAAAACCACATATTGATTTTCTCGGGTACAGCATTACTTCTGCTGGATTGCCCCTCAAAAAGTCTGGGTTGAGCCAATAATAAACTTCCCTAAACCAAAAACAGTCGCTGAATTAAGACGATTTTTAGGGATGACAAATTTCTATCGACGTTGCATAAAAAAAGCAGCGGCCGAACAAGGCAAACTATTCGATTTGATAAAAACAAACAAAAAACGCGACAAAACTCCTGTCATATGGACAGAAGAAGCCAACTTAGCATTTGACAATGTCAAAAATATGATGGCTAACGCGACATTATTAGCTCACCCAGATGACAGTCTGCCATTATGCATAGCAACAGACGCGTCAAACTTTGCAATTGGTGCAACTTTGTACCAGATTGATAATGATCAAAACTAGCCCTTAGCATTCTTCTCGAGGAAACTATCTAAGGCTGAGAAAAATTAAAGTATGTACAACAGGGAGCTATTGGCGATAAATGCTGCAATCAGGCATTTTAGGCATAATGTAGAAGGTAGAACTTTTACTGTGTATACAGACCACCTACCTATCACACATGCATTCCAGCAGAGAGCAGAACATGCATCGCCAAGGCTAATGAGACACCTAGAATTCATAGGTCAATTCACAACAGACATCAGGTATATAAAAGGGGAATTAAATACACCTGCTGATGCTCTGAGCCAAATAGAATCTGTCTCAGTGCCATCTCAGTTACCCTATGCTGAAATAGCTATTGAGCAGCTAGGAGATGAAGAATTATTAAAAATGATATCTTCAGACAAATCAAGTCTACAACTGAGACAAAAAAGACTCCCTGGCACAAAAACCATGTTAACATGTGATGAGTCCTAAGGTCAAGAACGACCCTATATTCCACAAAAATATAGGAAAATGGCGTTTGACAGTATTCATAACTTATCGCACACTGGACCTAGGAGTACGACTAAATTAATGACCTCGAGATTCATATGGCCCAATATAAAAAAAGATTGCAACATCTGGGCCCGTGCTTGTCTAAATTGCCAGAAATCTAAAATTGGCAGACACACGAAATCAAAACTTGGAAAGTTCAGACATACTGACAGATTCAAACACATTCACGTAGACTTAATTGGTCCTTTACCACCTTCTCGTGACTACAAGTATCTGCTGACCATTATAGATCGAGCTACTCGCTGGCCTGAAGCAATTCCACTCACTGAAATGTCAGCCCCAACAGTGGCTGCAGAAATATATTCAACATGGATTGCTAGATATGGTGTGCCCCAAAGCATAACTACAGACCAAGGTCGACAATTCGAAAGCCAAATATTCAACGAACTAGTAAAGACCTTGGATGCGAAACACTGGTCCACCACCACTTACCACCCACAATCTAATGGGAAAGTGGAAAGGTGGCATATGGCTCTAAAAGCCTCAATTATGGCACACGACACCAAAAGATGGATTGATAGGCTACCAACCATCTTATTAGGCCTCCGATCAGCCTTGCAAACAGATACTGGACACTCGGCTGCCCAATTAGCACTCGGTGAGGAATTGCGCTTACCAGGGGATTTTTTCTATGAATCCAAAGAAATTAACCCCGAAACATTAGTACAAGATATAAAAGACGACGTAAGTCAATTTTTAAAACAAGCTGCAACTCATGGCAAACCCAAAACCTATGTCTCGAGACACTTAGCGACAACTACGCACGTGTTCTTATGAGAAGAGGGGATGAAAAAGCTTTGCAGAAACCCTACACCGGTCCCTATAAAGTAGTGGATAGACCAGAAAAAACATTCACCCTACTCATAGCTGATAAAGAGAAAAAAGTCTTGAGTAGATCGTGTAAAACCTGCATTCTTAATAGCAGATGAAAAAGTCAATGTCACGAAAAATTGCAAGGAAAATGATATGGATACTGACATAAACATAGTCAAAGATCCACAAGAAATTGTCGAACAAAATAACGACACTCAAAAGCTACAAACACAGCCAGAAATAGTACAAGAAATGCATAGCGATGTACCAAAACCAAATTTTGAAAATACGGCTGCTAAAACCAAAATAAAAAAAGTTGTCAAATTCGATGACAACATACGAAAATATTACTACAATCCTAAAGAGCCCATAAAGCCCAACAAAAGAGGCAGGCCTAAAGGAAGTTATAAAAAACGTAATCAAATTCCGAGTCGTAGATCAGAAAGGTTAGCTCAACAAAATAGCTAAACCTAAATATGATCACAATTACAAAATTCACTCCTACAAAAAATCACCAAATTCCCAAACCATAGAAAAATAAATGGTTAAATAAATGGCAAAATAAATTTATTCACCATCAACTCCTGCATCAAAATATAGCAGAAAGTTTAAACAAAAATTATAACATCAAAAAATGGTCATAAAAATCAAAAACAAATCTTCCGCTTCCAGGATTCGAACTTAGAAGCAGAGAAGAAAAATGCGAAAATAAATCAGCTAGAAAATAAAACATCTATCGTGAAAATCAAAATAAATTCACGTGCGTTTTTATAAAAACAGAAATCAGCTGACAAACAATGAGAAACGGTGCAGTCGCAATGACACATCCTTATCGCAGAACATACCACAAAGTACGTTGCGATAAGGATATCGCACCACCGTTCCTTATCGCATTGACCTATATAAACGAACAAAGTTCATTCACTCGAATACATTGACCCACATAAAAGCACGAGGTAATTTAAATCAACGAATTTTGCACGTAGAATCTTCTACGTGGGAATTTCTAAATGGTGGGAAAATACTAAATCTATTATACTGAGATGAATTATGATAAACTCGACGACAAATTTGTACCAAATCAAACAGCCAAGAGAGATATACAAATCATTCGTTTGTCAAATACGCTCCCAGCATATGGCATTCTGAATTTCTGAAAATTGTTCAATTCGAACACTTATTTCTGTGGTAAAATCGCTTTGAAAATATTTCTCATTTTTCCATTGTCTTAATTGATATCTTGCATCTTACCGAAAATGTCTACCACCAACACTTCTGAACCTTTGCTCGACTATGAGGAAGCCCTCCTCGCAGAAGAGCAGGAACAGAGTAATTGGGAACATGATATCATGTTAGCCCAACTTTCCACCTCAGCGAGCAATCTCCCTTTGAGTACCACTCCGAGGCCTGAGGTCAGTTCAGTCTTGGCTGAAATGACCCAACCTCTTCCTCGCCACCTTCCTATTGGCGAGACCTCGGATGCTTCACGATCCATGATTACCCCCATGGACGTGGAACCATCTAGGAGCATTCAGCCTTCTTGCTCCAAAATCACGGTCCATAGACCGGAAACCCAACTCCAGCCTTTTGTCCAACAACGGAACTCCACCCAGGCGATCAGGCACAAAAATAAAAAAAGAGGAGCACGATCTCGTGCTAATTATAACCAGCGGAGGATCCTCAACTATCACACGGGGACCTTTACTGGCCATGCCTTAGGCTAGGCCCTCCAGGACATCCTCTTTGGGGGAAATAGGTCATACAGAGGACATAACCACGCCGGACAATCATCAGTCCAACGTCCCCCCAACTTTTAGGATATGACTGGACTTAGTCTTTTCGTACAAAAATACTAGGGGGGAGTGGCTGTGGGGACGTTTCCCTCTTTGCCTCCTCAGGGCTCGGCCCTGCGTCAACAGATGGGTCGCAGACCAAAGTCCGCGACCCATACTAATTGTGCATTGCACATTAAACAAATTACATCGTTTGTATGCACTCATACATACGATGCGTTTTGGTGTTTACCATTGAGGCGGTAAACGGAGGCAAGTGAGTATGTAATATTTACATACTCACTGACAGTATACGTGCTGTGGTCCGTATATGGTACCGCATCGCTCTCGGACGATTTCCCCAGTTAGGAAGTACGCTTAGTGTACGGTAAGGCAACTTAAACTGGCTGGCTACCGGTACTGAGAAACAATTCGGTCGCCCCGCATGTAAACCACTGTCTTCCTCCTTAGGTTCCATGAACCCCGTGTAGGTAGCATCTACCTACACTATCTTTTATAACATTTCGTTTAAATTTTTCCCAACAAAAAATCTCAGGTTACGTGAACGATAAATTCAGTTTTTTACAGAACTTGAAACATCTGGTTGATGTAAAACAATCAATTTAACTAAATCCCTACGCTTACTCATATAGCAATGGAAAAGTAAATTCAATTCTATAGCTGATTTTTTACTACATAAAATACATATTTAAAAAAAATAATTATACGTATTACAAATCAAGATTCCAATATTCCATCAACACAACGGTATACTATAAATCAAGGAGGGCAAAGGGGTCGATTACCCCATAACCTTTTAATTTTGTTTGTCACTTTTCAGATTTGGAAAAAATTTTAGTAATACCTATAACAAGGGTTCTATAGATGCTAAATTTCTTAAATTTTCTAAATTTTAAAAAATGACAAGGAAAAAAAGTCATCAAATTTTTCTGGCCCCTTTTGAAGAAATCTTGGAAAAAGAAAGTGGCCGCAGATGTAATTGTTCTATGGTATTCACTAACTTTTTAACTAATTAATTTGTTTCTAAAAAATGGGTTTTTATAATATAAAAAAGAATTAATATAAGTAGTTATGTTTTGTCTGTTCTGAAGGCATCTAAACCAGAATAACTTTGGGTATTGAAGATTTTACAACAATACAGCGAAATCAAAAAGGTTATCAGAAAAAACTATCCCTCAGAGTTGGACTAAATACAATATTTCGATACACAGCCGAATAACCCTCTTGAAATGAAACATATTGAAAAATTTTCCATTGAAAATTTCATTCGGCAAATACATCCACTTGAAGAAATATGAGCTTAAAGCCAAACAAAAAATAAAAAAACAAAAAACAAACACTATCAACGTTTTAATCCTGATAATATGAAAACCATCATTTTAATAGCTTCGTGCTCTTTTGGCAGTATCAAAATGCGTATTGGTCTGCACATATTTGTATTTCCTTTTTCCAATCTATTTCATCTAAAAATTTTTATGCTCACCCCTTTGCGATTTCCCAAAAATATTGCAATCATTCCCTAAGAAACATTTCTTAATAATAATTAAATAATCAGGTATGATAAACATTCTCTGTACATCACGTCTCGTACATCAAAATTGTTAACTAAAAGGTACCTATACAGAAATGCCTTTTTTTTAGTCTTATTTGTTGGGGAAAAAAAAAAAATCTATAACCATTCAATATGTTGAAAATTGAGCCGGTCAAATGCCAGAAGTTAGGTTCGGAAAATTTCATTTTGGGAATCATTTTTATTTTTGAGAAAGTGGAAACCATTGTGTCGGGAATGCGATTTTGTGAGAAAACTTGTTTGGGAAAAATAAATTAGGAATTCGTCGTTCATCCTACCGTCTGCCCATCGTCCCTGCCTTTTTTTTATTATTTAAAAAAAAGAAAATCTAAAATTTAATAGGGTAATATTGCGAAGGGATATTTTTTCTCTAGAATTAAAATTTTTGATATTCTCTAACCCAAACGATAATAACTGGAACATATTATTCGGTGCACACAGTGATAACAGCCAAACTTAAATTCCAAATATCTACGTATTTATCAAACAGATGGGCTATTTTAAAGAAATTTGGTGGTTAGAAGTTTATTCCGCTAGATTTTAAATGAATTTTAAATGATCGTTTAGGTTTCAGAATTTCAAAATAATTTAAATATGATTCACATTGAGGAAAGAACTATGAAAGTTGCGCGAATCAATTGTGAAGTGTGTTATTTCACTCATTGGTGAAAATATTATTTCATTTGACATGAACAATTTATTTTATGCCGACATCAGATAGAAGTTTTTTTTCAACCGTGTATACTGTCACACACACTTTTTTTTTTCTAATTGGATGGAACAATTTTTACCTGCCATGGTAGATCAGAGTTATTATTTACTGACTTGACCAATTCTTCGACATCTATGAGCTTCTTTTCGGCCTCAATCCTGTTGAGCTGTAGCAGCAACAATGCTATACCAATAAAAACCCAATACTTCATTTTATTTTCACTTTCTTTCAAAATTTTTTTTTTTGCAGCTCGAAACTCCCGACGTACACTACAAATGACAAAAAATAATCTGTGTCTTTCAATTAAATTTTATCATTATATAGGTATCGATTTTATTTTAATAGCGTAGGTGTGTTGGAGATAAATAATCGACAATACAGAAATAATAATGAATTCGGTTTATTCATTTCTGAGAAAGACGAATTGAAAGTTGAGTTAAGTAAACATCAACATATTTTTCGATTTTAAATTCTCCTTTAAAAACTGATGACATATAACAAATTTTGTCGAACAAATAATGTATTTATATTGCTTATTTCTTCTCGCTAAATTAGATTATAAATAATTAGTTTAATGTTAGAATTTAGTCAACTAGTTTTATAAAAAACAAAAACAAAAAAAACTGACTGCGTTAATCTGAATGAGCAGCTCTTATTGGTGGATATTCCCAAATTTATGACAATAATTTTTTCATTCATCATCATCCTCATTAACCTCTAAGCAGCCAAAAAATAGAAACTGAAGGTATATGAATTCATTTCACTAATATAAGGGCTAAATTTTCAGCCTTTAAAATCCCATTCATATAACGAAACGGGCCCGGAAATACCCTAATTTTCAAAATTTGATGTGATGAAAAACCACCATTTCCGGAATTATCCAAGGTTGTTCAGGGTTTCCTTTTGAATATTATGTTTATCTCATGGGTATGTAACACAATAAATGAAACAAATGAAGTATTACCCAACTCCGTTAAAAAAATAATAAAAATCAAAAAATAACTTGAAAATCCATTTAAGCCGTTTATTTCCAAAACCTGCAAAACGCCACTATGATAAAAATTCATGTTTTGATTGATTCTTATGGTTAGAAACCTCCAGAATCTGATTTTGTCATCAGTTTGTACGAAAACATGCAGTAAACCATTCAAAAAATCAACCAATGTTTACATTTGTGCCAAAACCAGCAATAAAATTGCTGGAAAACTCATTTTTCAGTATCAAAATCAGCTATAAATATTTTGAGTCAAAACATGGTATATTTCACATGTAAATATATGAGGTCATTAATTTTTTGTTCCAAAACCCCAGCTATTTTAATATCAGCAGAATATTCATTATCAACAGTCATGTTCCCATTGTTTCTCCATGTTGTTTTTCATTAAGATATTATTTTTGTTTTGAGTAATTTTATTAAGCAGTGTAGCGTACCTATTTATTACTTAATTAGTAATTATTGTAAAGAATGGATATTCCGGAAGAATATTCTGTGAGTGCAGAAGTCCAGAAAAAACGAAAGAAGAAAAGTCAAGTGGAAATGAACAAAATTGAAGACAGAAAAACGTCAGGCTCGAAATGAAGGATGTCTTATGTCCTGTAATCACCCCAAAGAACACCTGCTATGCAAAGTATGGTCCATTGATGTTGCTGATATTTATGCTTTCCATGCTAGATTTTGGCAGTTACATAATGTGGTAATAGAAAGGGTTTTTATTGTTAAATACATCGCTATTACGCCTATAAAGAGAGAAAGGACTACTGATCAGCAGAGGCTTGTTAAGAAGTATAATATTTTATGTTTTGTACTATCACAGGAGGAAGACTTATTCCTGTATGCCACGAGTCTTTTCTGTCAATTTTATCCATTGGACAATGCCGACTGGAGAATGCTGCTAAAAGTATTTTTAATGGTGATTTGTTGACAGAAAGGCGTGGTGGCTCAACATCTAAAATGAACGATGTAAGAGAGTTAGTAATCCAGCACATACAAACTTTCAAATGTTGGGAGAAACACTATGGTAAAATCAATGAATTTAATCATGTCTACTTACCTGCTGAACTAAATGTACGAAAAATACATGCAATGTTTGTTATGCACAATGAAGAGCCACCTTGTAAATATAACTTTTATTACGATACAGGAACTTGAGTTTTATAAAAATGTAATTACTTCTCCATCAAAACTAGCTGATGGGGATCAAGATGGTCAAGCAACTCATTTTACTAACAATGATAATTACTAAGGATTTTTCTTCCCTTTTTCTTTGTTTATTTGTTAATTTTTTCATTCAGTGACCACTTTTCAAATTATTTTGACTCAATTTTCACAAATTTAAGTTTGGTTATAAATTAGTGAGAGTCATTAATATTATTATTGGTATTATTATTATTATTATTATTATTATTATTAATATTATTATTATTATTATTATTATTATTATTATTATTATTATTATTATTATTATTATTATTATTGTGGAATACCTTGTCGTGAGAGATATTCTCACCAGAAGGAAATTCAACAGAATTTAAGCGTGTTCAACCACTTCGTACATAAGTACGGGTAAGCCAAAACCAAGGCAAACACTGGCGATTTTAGAGCCGGTTTGGGTGGTTTATATACGGCTTATTTGCACGCACACAAACACACGTATGTAAGATAATACGTATGTCGGTGAGGGTGGCCAGGTTGCATCATCCCCTATCGAGATAAGAGATGGCTGGCCGGTTTGTGTACAAATTGTGACATCATCTTATTGTGTCACAATTTGGTACTCGTACATTACCTGCAAGTACGTACAGGTAATTACGATCGAACGTATTTTGTGTATTTAACATAACAAGGACGATTGTTTGCCTGCCCTTTGGGGTGGCAACTGTCGTCAAGAAGTCCGAGCCCCTATACCTCATATAGGAGAGTCCCCACAGCTACTCCCCCCAGTTTTTGCGCCGCAAAAATGATTGAAATGCGCAAGGCCTGGGGGAACGTTCAGGTTTAATGCCGTTTTTGAGGTCAATGATCAGGCCAAAATGTGAAAGGAAATCTGCACCCAGGATCGGGTTTGGAACATCTGCAACCGTGAAGGACCATGTCATGATTTTCTTGAGTCTGATGTCAACTCTGCTGGTTTCTAGTCCGTAAGATGGAAGGTTTTGACCATTCATAGCACGGAGATAGTATTTCGGAGGGAGTACTTTTTGGGTTTTGTTAACTGGCAATATGCTCAGGTCTGCTCCCGAGTCAATTGAGTACCTTCTCCTGTTCGACCTGTCCTTAATGAACAGGCGGCATGAGTATTTTTCTGAGGGGTCTTTGGCCGCATAGATGGCCCCTTGTTCTAGTTTGACACCTCCTTGGTATAGGATTTGCCCCACCATCTGCATCTGTTGTTACATTTGGTGGCCTCTGCGCCAAACCAGTTATGGAAAAAGCAACTTTTATCATCACAATTTTGAGACTGGTTTTTGGGAGATGATGTTCTCGGGGGAGTTGAACACTGACCCCTGTTGTTGGAACTAGATCTGCGGTCTCTGGACTGGGACTGTCGTCCTTTGCTATTTCCACTGTTGTTGTTGTTGCTTCTACTTTTAGATCTTTGTCGCCAGCTACTATTGGATTTCGTGGAGCTTTGGCTTTTGTTCCTTTTTACTTCATCGGTCAACTGAGCTATTTGGGCTCAAAGTTGAGTAATCTCTCCAGTCTCTGCAGACACTGCACTGACCACGGGCTTTGACCTGGTGTATTCGAGCGCATTATCTGCTGATTTTGCAAGGAATTCCAAGTCTGAGGATGTGTTTATCACGGTCGAACCTACAGCGGCTAGGCATTGCACAACACTTTGGGGAAGTGGCTTGCAAAACTGATTGCCTATGACAGAAGGGGCTACGATGTTATCTGCCTTCTGCCTCAATTTTGCCATGAATATTGAGGGTTTGTCATCCCCCATCTTCATACCACCCATCACATCGTCAATGATTTGGTTTTTAGTTTTACCAAACACATTTCTTATCTTCTTGATGAACCAGGCATATTTGTCCTCTTCTGTCGAAGGGCATTCCATGATGTCCGGAATGTGGCGGATTATTTGTGGGGGCATGCCTCCACAGATGTGTAGGTACCGCTGGTTCAGGGTTATATTCTCCGTCTTGAACCTGCCTTCCAATAGGGTCAACCATAACTCTACCTCATTGGGCAGAAATTCTGGGATCTCTATCCTTCGTCTGTAGAAGTTGGGGTTTCTGTCCTGGCTGTAGCTGTAAAAGTTGCATAATTTGTGCCAAGACTTCAGGTGTCAGCTGTGGCTGAGCACTTCCTCCTTGCGATGGTTGTGGGTTTTCATTTCCATTGGGTGGTGGGACCATTGCTGTGTCTTTCTGATGACAAGTGTATTCCACAGAACTACTTCCTTCCTTGCTGGTCGAAAACACTGGCTCCTGTGTTTGTAGGACAGGTGTTTTCGGGTCTGAACTTTGGCTTAAAGTTCAACCACTTCTCAACGTTTTTACTGCTAGTTGATCTTTATTTATTGCAGCTCCCAGTCGTGCTAATTCTGGGTGTTGAGGGCCTTCTTCGGTATTTGGTAAATTCTTAGAGTGTCGAGTCAAAGTCGGGGGGTCGGGGGATGAGTCCAACCTTTTCCCTCCAGGTCTACTGTCTTGTTTCTCTTTGTTTATATATTTTAAAGAGAGGGGTGTAAGTTCCCACTTCAGCAGACTCTACTTCAACAACCTAAAAAGGTGTCTTAGTCTGAAAAAAAAAATTTTATATTTGCCGAGCAAGCGAGTTTCTCGCCAGCGCACCGAGCCAAATTTTTGTAAAAGCGCAACGCTCCTAAGGACACCTCACGACGTAGCCAAATATCACGTCGGGGTCACCACTGTGGAATACCTTGTCATGAGAGATATTCTCACCAGAAGGAAATTCAACAGAATTTAAGTGTGTTCAACCACTTTGTACATAAATACGGGTAAGCCAGACTTTCAATTTTAGAGCCAGTTCAGGTGGTTTATATACGGCTTATTTGCACTCACACAAACACACATACGTAAGATAATACGTACGTTGGTGAGGGCGGCCAGGTCGCATCATCCCCTATTGAGATAAGAGATGGCTGGCCGGTTTGTGTACAAATCGTGACATCATCTTATTGTGTCACAATTTGGTACTCGTACATTACCTGCAAGTATATACAGGTAATTACGATCGAACGTATTATGTGTATTTAACGTCACAAGGACGATTGTTTGCCTGCCCTTTGGGGTGGCAACTGTCATCGAGGGGTCTGAGCCCCTATACCTCATATAGGGGATGATGTGACCTGTCCGCTCTCACCAACGTACGTATTATCTTAAGTACGTGTGTTTGTGTGTGTGTAAATAAGCCGTATATAAACCACCCAAACCGGCTCTAAAATTGCCAGTGTTCAGTCTGGTTCTGGCATACCCATACTTATGTATGAAGTGTCGGAACAAGCTTAAATTCTGTAGAATTTCCTTCTGGTGAGAATATCTCTCATGACAAGGTATTCCACAATTATTATTATTATTATATTTTTATTTACCAGTCACATCTCATGATGAAATCAGAGAATTTTCATTACTTTTCTTTCTTTAAATTTAATTATTACTTACCATGTTCTCCTAGTTATGTCAAAGTTTCTATTGATTTCTTCTTTTTCTTAAATTGTAAACAAAAGTTACTTTGGATCTTCTCAATAACCTCTCAGGGTATAATGTGGTTTATTATTATTATCGTGTTTTCCATCCTTATTAAACAAGATGTTTTTCATTATATTTTTACCATTATCATCTTCGAAAAAAAAAAAAAAAAAAAAACAAACAGAAACAGAAACAGAAAAGCAAATAAATGAAAACTAATCTGTGTCAAAAGATGCTATGTGAAAAAATTTAGTGCCAGAATCCTCATTTTAGTGTCAAAACATGCTATCATAATTTTCACAGTTGAGTTTTGTTGTTCTACACTCCACCTACACTCGCTTATGTTGGTTATGTTGAGTTGAAACGCAATGGAAAACTGGTAAAACACAAGAAATACGAGAAGTTTACTCAGACCAAACTTCATTAGGTCCGTCCATGATGGACACAAAATTCGAAGTTCAGAACAAACTATCATCAATGATTATCACATATAAAGAGCTATAAATAACAAGGTTCTGAGAACCAAGAACCGAATACAAAATAAACAGGTTCTACACCTAGAGATGGGCAAGTTTGATCAAATCAACACTTCCCCCCAAACTTGCAATTAATAAATTATTTCACAGAATATAAAAACATATCACAGAATAAAACAAATTGACATATACATTAAAAATCGTATCATCTAGTAGGAACATTAAAATTTCAAAATGACTATAAAAAGTTACATAAATGGTAACTGTAAAAAAAAGGTTAAGACGCATAAAAGGATAATTATTGTGAACAAAACAAAAATAATAAAGAGAATAAACACAGTGGTAATTTCAATTTAGATCTGACAAAAACTGATGACATACATAAACATGACTAACATAAATACACTGACAGGACAAACACGACAGACAACAACACAAAAAGACTTGGAGCTGAGGGTTGTTCCCAAAAGGATCGAACTAACAATCTCCAAAAAGCAAAGTTCTAAAACTGCTGAATTTTGCGCATCCAAGTCCCTTGGTGAAAACATCAGCAATCTGATCACCTGTAGCTATACTTTTTAAATTAATTACATTATCGGATACATGATCTCGCATGAAATGGTATTTGACATCGAGATGCTTCTTCAACATGGAACGGTTGGCAAACTTAACACAATTTTCATTGTCCTCGAAAATTGGACACGGAGACATGACATTAACATTTAAATCACATAATAAATTTTGCAACGATAAAGTATCTAAAGTACAATCACACAGAGCGACTATTTCCGCATCTGTGGTGGACAATGTCACCAATGACTGTTTCTTACTTCTCCAGAGTACCAGAGCATCGTGAACAAATATACAATAACCACTAATTGATCGGCGAAAAATTGGACAGTTAGCCCAATTGGCATCTACATAAGACTTAATGACATCAGAATCAGGTGAAAATGGTAGACGAGTTCATAATCTCGAGTAGTAACTAAATACTTCAACACTCGTAGCAAATGAGAATACACAACATTATCAGCATTAGATTGAAACTGACCAAAATAACATACAGCGTAACATATGTCGGGTCTAGTACCCAACATGACATACATTAAGCATCCGAGTAACTCTTTATATTTTGTTATTAAACTTTCTGACTACTTTATTTTCGTCTATTTTCAAATATAATTTTTCTTCTATCGGGGTATAAACCGTGTTACAATCTTTTACTTTAAACTTTTCTATTATTTTATCTATTAATTGTTTTTGATGTAATTTTAATACTTTTTCTTCTTTATTATAATCTATTTGCAACCCTAAATAAGATTTTACGGTGCCCAAATTGTGGGTCTTAAAGGTGGTGTTCAATTGACTTTTCAACTCATTAGATAATTTAATATTTTCTCCACATATTAACATGTCATCGACATAAACCAAAATGTACACCAAACCTTTTTCATTTTTCTTATAGTAGAGGCATTCATCATGCTTACTATTCTTGTATCCTAAAGAGAAGACGAAATTTCTCCATTTCTCATACCAAGCCTTAGGGGCTTGCTTGAGACCATGCAACGATTTATTTAATTTCAAAACTTTATTTTTACGGTTTACTTTATCATAAATACCATCTGGGATCTCCAGATATACATCATCATGGAGTATCCCATTCAAAAACGCATTCTTTATATCAATTTGTGAAATATTATACCCTCTTTGATTACACATTACTAAAGGAGTTCTCAGTGTACTCATTTTTGCCACTGGAGCATACAACTCCTTAAAATCAAAACTTTTGTCAACTTCGAAACCTCGAGTGACCAATCTGGCTGTATATAACTTATTACCTTGTCCATCTTCTTTAATTTTAAATAGCCATCGAGACAAAATTGGCTTCGTATTAATGGGACAATCAACTAAGTCCCAAGTGTTGTTTTCAAGAAGTGCATCCAACTCTTTGGAAATGGCTATCTCCCACTCACGTTTATCTAACAACGACTTGGCCTCTTCAAAGTTAAAAGGAAACTCATTAAACACATTATAAGCATAGTGACATGTGTTATCTACTTCAGGTTCATCAATTACTATATTTTCTATATCATCTAAATTTACGTTATTAGGGACCTTTACGTTAACATCCGAGTTTCTATTTACATTACTGGAGGCACTTGGCAAAGAGATGTTTTCCTTATTATCGACATTACTTTTAACAAACCTACTTTCATCAAACTTCACGTCTCTCGCAATTATCAATTCATCGTTGTTGGTATTCAACAAATGATAGCCTTCTGGGTTGTAGCCAACAAACACCAGAGGTACACTTTTACTTATAAATTTATCCATTCTTTTCTCTTTTGAGATCAAGGCATAACCACAACAACCGAAAACTTTTACGTTACTTAAATTTACATCATTACCATACCATGTTTTCGCTGGTTGCTCGTTTCAACAGTTGACCGTTCTATTGTACAAGTACGTGGCACATAGCACAGCTTCAGACCAATACTTAGTTTCTAAACCAGAGTGAATTAACATAGTATGCACTTTTTCAATCAGCGTTCGATTCAATCGTTCGGCGCGTCCGTTCATCTGAGGACAGAACGGTACAGTATTCCCAATCGCAATACCTAATAACCTGCATTGGGTCATGAAACGAGTATTAATATATTCAGTACCATTATCACACCGTATTTCACCGATTCCTCTGCCAAACATGTTCCTAACAGAAACTTTGTAATCCAAGAACTTCTCATAAACTTGATCTTTCAACTCAAGTATGTAAACAGTAGCGAATGAAGTAAAATCATCTAAAAAGGTTAACATATATCTCTTATTATTATACGAAGTAGTTTGCATCGGCCCACAAATATCAGTATGTACTAATTCCAACGGACGAGTAGATTTTCTATCGACAGATCTGTGAGGAAGCTTCGATTGCTTACCTTCAACACAACTTTTACAAAATTTAACATTATTATAATCAAAATTACTAATTAACTGGGAGCGAGACATGCGTTTCATAGTTTCAAAATTGGGATGCCCTAACCTGGCATGCCACAAATTTACATTTTCATCGGACACAGTAGCCAAACTCTTAAAATTTTGATTTGGGTTAAGATAAAAATTAATATTATATAATTCGTTGTCCGGTGATTTTCCATAATTTATCAGCTGGCCATCATGCTCACGAATTAAGTAAACATTACTATTACAATCAAAATTAACCTTTATACCTGACTGGCACAGCTTTTTAATTGATAGGAGGTTGGTTGAGAATTCCTCTGAATAAAATACATTATTTATCACGCATCTAATACCGGTACTTGACCAACAAATGATCGTTCCAACTTTAGTAGCATGCACATAGCTGTCTCGCTTGAAAACTTTTATTCTGATAGGGCTTTTTAGCGTAATATATTTCGCAAATAATTTATCATTTACATTATGATTCGTCGCACCTGAATAAAACTTAAATTCGATGTTTCCACTTGTTTCCGCGACGTAAATATTCCCGACATTACTAATAAACGAAATTGATTCATCATTTTTTGATTTATTATTCTTATTATCGCGATCGATGTTCGTATTTTGTAAGAAATTTGCTTTCAGATTTCTGCAAAATTGCGCAACATGTCCGAACTTTTGACAATTAAAACATTTTATTTTATTTTGCGTATTATTATACGTATTATTTTGCGTATTATTCGACGTATTACTAGACGTAACGGAGCTACTAACATTTTTAGCGCGACAATTTTTACGAATATGGCCGATTTTTCCACATCCAAAGCATTTAATTATTTTAGACAAATTCCTATTATTGATGTTTCCGCGATCGAATCGACTGGCGACCAAAGTGGATTCGGATTCTAACTTAACGGCGGTAGACGAAATACCTTTTTGTTTCGCAAACTCATTTAATAATTTTAATTTTACTTGTTCTAAATCCGGGTTGAACTCATTCTCTAGGATCAATACAACAACATTATAGGTCTGAGGAAATGACATCAGAAGTTGTTCTAAGATGTCTTGTTGCGTTAATGATACATCAGCAGCCTTCAACTTAACAACCAATTCCTCAAAATGGCGAAGATGCTCCTCCATATTTCCATTCTCTTTCAAACGCAATTCCATCCATTGTCTTTTGAGCATGATTCTGCTTGCCGTTCCTGACTTCAAATACCCACTATCAAGTTTTTCAATAATTTCAAACGGTTCAACAGAATCCTGTGCATATGATAAATGTGAATCTGCTAAAAAACAAACTATCGTTGCCCTACACTTATCTGCTTTTCTCCAGTAATATTTTTCAATTTCATGAGCTGTTTCACGTTTCAGCAACTGAGCAAAGCCTTCGCCACAAATTGTCATGAACAAACAAAAACGCTAACCATTATAATTGTGTCCACTAAATCTGCCAACACCACTGCTACGTTCTAGCGCATCGAGCTTCTGAAAGAAAAGCTGGGACTCTTCCACAATTTAAAAGAGCTTCACAACGGAACACCAAATCATAAAACGGACATTAACATCGAAGGCGTGCTCAAACAAAAGATCACTGACTTTGTACAAACATGAAAAGTTCTCTTTGAAGCATTTGCCAAGAGGAGAACATAACTTAGTAAAAAAATGAATAAATATTAAAACAAATACATTTTACTGGAACATAGCACTGGGCCCATAACCTGTTGGTTATGTTGAGTTAAAACGCAATGGAAAACTGGTAAAACACAAGAATTACGAGAAGTTTACTCAGACCAAACTTTATTAGGTCCGTCCATGATGGACACAAAATTCGAAGTTCAGAACAAACTATCATCAATGATTATCACATAAAAAGAGCTGTAAATAACAAGGTTCTGAGAACCAAGAACCAAATACAAAACAAACAAGTTCTACACCTAGAGATGGGCAAGTTTGATCTAATCAACAACTTACTAACCATTAACGCCACTACTTTTGACAATGTAAACTAACACTTTCAGGTTGTGCGAACAAACACGACTTTTTTCTTTCGTTCACCTGAGAATGCTGAAACTCATTTTCCACTCAAACTTTAATCTCGTAATGGAGGGAGATTGTTCATCTTCCTCAAACTTGTAATTTATACGTTTGATCTTTGCATTATAGTATCTCTAACTAACTTGTTTCTTTCCTTGGAAGTCAACCTTACTTCATGGTAGGCAGAGCTGCGATTCTCAATCAGTTAGTACAGAGTGATACTTAATCTTTCGGTTTAATTTTTTACTATAGTATCCTAAGTTCAAGGGAACTATAAGTACTTTTTCGTTAAAAAAGTTAATTTTTTTCGAAGTTTTATTTAATTCATGAGCAGTTAGCTCAGTGAATTCTTTTTTGTCGTTTAATTTTTCGAAAAGTTCATCGAAAATTATTTGAATTCAAACTGAATTACATTGGCGCCAAAAATATTTCAATGCCATTTTCATTCATCTTCCAAAAATACTGAATCGTCATTTTGCGGTAAGGTGAACCAAAAAAAGGATTTTCGCCGTGGGATTGCAGAATACTTTGGACCTGGATCATCTGTTACAGTAAGGTGAACTCATAATCAAATTAAAAAAATTGGAGATTGCTGTTACGTCAAACTCAATTGCTGCGATCTTCGAACGCTATCATTCGCTGAAAATTCATCATTGGTCATCACCGGGATTTCGTTGGTCAAATTGCTTTTCATCAACCAATCTGTATGATTCCAAGATTGAAAATCTCTGAAGACGATTTGAAACTAATCCGAATACTCTAGCATGGGAAAATGCCAATTACTCACGATCTTAATTGGGAAATATTCGATGGAATTCCGCAAGTAACGGGTAATGTAATTTTCGATAATTTCAAATTATATATTTCATGTACTATTGCGGAATCCGAGGGGATATATTCAGTAATTTTGTGGGATATTGAGCGATGTTAATAATATAAATTTTTAATTATTTTTTACCTTCATATTTCAAAACGCTTAATTTTGAAAACCCCCTTTAGTTCGGTAAAAATCAAGGGAAGTATCACAGGACGATTAAGCTTAAAATAAGTTTGAATAAAGCAGGTTACGAATGATAAGGTTTTGGAAACAAATTGCTAATTGCCCATCAAATTGTGAAGGAACTAAAAATACGTGAAAAAGATTATAAAAAATTATTAAATATTTTTGAAAATGAAAAAATCACAAACGTAAGAATCAATTTAGTTAAATTCCCATTTTGGAAAACATTTTTAGGGGAAATAGTTTTAGAAACTTTTTTAGTAGATGTTAGAAGACGGAGATCAAAAAATGAGAGATAAACAAATTAAATTACAGTATCAATCGTCCAATAAAAAATTTGAAAATAATGGAAATAAGTCCAAAAATAATAATACAAATTATAATAATAATAGGGATGATAGATGGAATAGAAATAATAATTATAGAATAATAATCCGAGAGACGAAAATAATAATCAAAATAACCAAAATAATTATAATAAAAATTCTAATAATAACAGAAATAATAATCAATCACCTAGAAAAAATAATAAAGAAGAAAGATGCTTCATATGTAATCAAACAGGACATTACAAAAATAAATGCCCTGATTACAAATCTGAAAATAAAGAAGAAACTAAAGAAAAACCAAAAAATAAGGATAAGAAAGAAGAGGAAAGACCAATAAAATTATCATACATGGTTAAAAAAATAATAATAATGAAGATTGGCTCCTAAAAAATTAATTAAGGACAATACAAAAAATGAAAATTATATACCATTAAAAAAAAAAGTTACTTGATGGGGAGGGGCGGAAGTCCGTCTCACATCAAATATAGAAAAACTAATTAATGTAACAAAATTTAAAATACCTGTTAAATTACAATGTGCACTCAAAGACACATATTTATATGCCACACATATGGAAAATATGAGAATATTAATCGAAAATGAAAATAAAATTCAAACAGCCATCGAATTATTAGAAGTCCATTATGTACCAGATTTGTCATTAGATATTATGTCTGGGATCAAAGTGACAGAATCTGAATATTACATATGGACCAGGGAAAAGAGAAAATACAAACTTATTTCATAGAAACAGGAGACATTTTATTTACTTCTTATAAAATTAATGGTGTTTTTCAAATAAACTATGATTATATAAACATACCAAAAAAATGTATGCCCGTCACACAAAACCAAAGTGATGACGAATGGGATTCCTTTTCTGTGGAATTAGAAATAGAAGAAGAGGAAGAAGAACCCATTAATAATAATAATTTAGAACAAACTAATGAAATTAATAAAAACTCAGAAAATAATAATAATGAAGATGATAATAATAATAATAAAAAAAATTTTTTTCAGATAATTCATTAGAAATAATTCAAAATAATACAAATAATCATAAAAAAATGATTTGGCATAGACAATTAGGCCATTTAAATGGAAAATATATGCGATATTTACACAAAGTAACCACTGGTATTCCAAAAACAATAAATTTTAAAGATAATGATTTTATTAATTGTGAAATTTGCAAAATAGCTAATAGTCAACATTTAGGTCACAATAATATTAGAAATAAACCTCAAAGGAGATTAGAAATTATATCTTCTGACATTATGGGACCTTTTACACCCACAATAGCCAATCAAAAATATATATTAACATTCATTAATAATTACAGCAAATACACCTTCGTGATACCATTTTCAAATAAAAGTCAGGTACTCACTGAATTTAAAAATATTTTTTTCTCTATGAAAAATAAATTCTCTGAAACACCTATAAGCCAAATAAGGTGTGACAATGCTAAGAAAAATACGGACCAAAAATTAGTAAAATTTTGTGAAGATAATGGAGTGCAAATAGAAAATGTGGTTCCTTAATCACCAGAATAAAATGGATTAGCTGAACATCAAAATCAAACACTTACGAAAAGAGTAAGAAGTTTATTAATTGATGGATATCTAGGTATTAGGTATTGGGCCCATGCAATAGCTACAGCCGCATACTTAATAAATGGATCACCAACAAGAGTAAACTTAGAATATAAAACTCCATACGAAGTCTTTTTCGGTAAAAAACCAAATTTGGATAATTTAAAAATTTTTGGATCCCTCGTATATAGACATATTCCACTCGAAGCTTGGTAGCAAAATGCAACTAAATCAAAAAATAAAAATGAACAAAAAATTGACCCAAAATTTGCACCAAGGGGAGAAAAAGGAATACTAATGGGATACACCACTACAGGATATTGTATTAGAGATCCTTTCTCGAACAAATTTAACATCTCATGTGATGCAAAATTCGATGAAAATAAAAATACATCAAATCTTCAAAATTATGAACGCAAATTTTGTAAAAAAATATAATCAATATAAATACATTTAATATCACAAAAACAAAAGACAATAGATGGATCGAAAACTGTATACCAACATGCTATAAGGATGTTAAAAATAATCCATTTAGGAAGGAATGGATGAAGACTACTGAGGATGAATTTGTTTCCCTGGGGAAATGGATGTCTGGGAAGAAGTAGATTATGATAAATCACTCAAAACCATCGATACAAGATGGGTTTTTGTAACAAAACCAAATGATGAAGGATACCACCAACCAAAATCAAGATTAGTTGCTAGGGGTTTTAAAGATAGAACAGAATATGAATTAGAACAAGTGTTCGCCCCTGTTATTTCAATTTGGTTAGTAAGATGGTTCCTATCAATAATCATTAAATATGATCTAGAAATGGTTCAATATGACGTAAAAATGGCATATTTAAATTCCCCAGCAATAGTCCCCATATACTTAGAACCCCCAGAAGGCCTTTTAATAGAAAGTAATAAATTATTAAAACTAAAAAAATCAATCTATGGCCTAAAAACATCATCAAAATCGTGGTATAATTTAATAAATTAATATATTTTAAAAATGAACTTTGAAAGATCAAAAGCAGATAAATGCTTTTATTTTAAAAAATGTAATGAAAAAATAATTTTTATGATCACATATGTTGACGATATACTAATAGCTTCCAATACCCCAGAATGGATAGAAAACGTAAATAATTCATTCAAAAAAAGATTTACTATGAAAATAATTGATAACCCAAGATTTTATTTAGGATTCGAAATAATAAGAGACAGAAAAGAAAATACGATAACATTAATACAATCAAGATATATAGAAAATTTTTTAAAAAAATACAATAAAAACTAATCAAATTTCATAAATACTCCCATAGAAACATCTTTAAAAATTGAGGAAGATGAAAACTGCACAGACGATACAGAATATCGTTCAATGATTGGAGCTCTGTTATATTTGGCTAGAATAACAAGACCCGATATTTCCTTTGCAGTGAACTTCTCAAGATTTCAAACGAAATCCAATTCAAAATTAAAAAATCAAGTCAGACGAATATTCAAATATGTGAACACAACAAAAGATTTCTCAATTAAATTTACCTCAGACAGTAAAGGCATACACTCATTTGTAGATGCCTCATATGCCCCAGATGTTAAAGATCACGAAATAAAGATCTCAAATTTAAATCTAGGAAAGTCCATCTCAGGTTTCTTAATATACCTAAATGGAGATTTAATTAACTGTAATGTAAGAAGGCAAACAATTGTAGCCACATGCTCAATTGCTGCTGAAATAATTGAAGTATTTGATGCTTTAGATGATATACAAGTAACATTCCTACTTCAAAAAGAAATATTTCAAGAAAATGACCCCATAAGAATTTTTGAAGATAATATATTGGCTCTTAGAATAATGTCAGGAGGAGCTCAAAAAAGAGCAAGAGCCTTAATGATTAAATGTTATGCCATCACACAGTCAGTAGAGGACAAAGAAATTGAATTTAAAACTGTTGGTACGAATTCACAGTTAGCAGACATGCTAACAAAAAGTCTCGACAAACAAAAATTCAGAAATTTAGTCGATAAAATATTAACAACGTCAAATCTTTCACAGTAAATCTTCGAACTCAAAATATTTATATGAGAAAATCATTTATTTCAAAGGGGAAAGGAACATAAATATTCGAAGCTCAAAAATATGTCAAGTCACAAATTGCTGAATATAATAATCTCTGTTTTTGCAGCATAGTACCTGAAAATATAATGTTCGAGAAAAGAAAAGAAAAAATTGTTGGGATACGATTCCCTCACTACCTCACAAACACGTAACTGTACATTAATCAACACTGCATGTAACACATTATTACATTTATTCGTTTTACATGTGGCGACACTGATTGCCAACATAATATTCTTTCCGCCACTGCTCAACGGAGAATGTTCTCCATTCGTCAGTCGTTGTACTAAAGTCATCAATAAACCTTTTTTAAAGATGAACGTCCGTGCTTAATTTCCTTTGATGAATCGATCGAAACTCACCTCAACATGGCAGCCAGAGCTGCGTACCAGCAAAAATAAGTGCGGAAATCGAAATGTGTTTGTGTTAATCGTGCAATTTGTTAAAAGTAAAAAAGTTTGTGTTTCACGCAAAGTGAAAGGCTTAGTGATGTGTGATACCTCCACGCAAAGTGGAAGGAAAGTTAAAAGTGAAATCTCAAACCAAGCAAATCAAAGGTAAAAGTTAAATTTAATGAAAACATCAGTGAAATCTTGGGCGCCGGTGAAAACGTCGAAATTGAGAGTTTGGTGTAAGCAGATCAGGTACGAGAGAATCCTGTGGTTTGGTAAACCAGCTTGCAGAGTCAAAAACGGCTGGCAATTGTTTGTACTGTGTTCCAAAAAGGAAATCGAAGTAAAAAAGTCGAAAGTCTGAAAGTTGCAGTGTCGGAAGTCTAAGTCACCTTCGAAAGGAAGCAGCAGAAGAACACCGAAAATACGAAAAGGAACTTAAGATAAGTAGAAATTTAAAATAATTAATGGATAATTGGTGTGGTTTTATTCAAAAGTAATAGTAAAAAATTTAAAATTTCAGTAAAACAAAGTAAAATTTTCGAAATATTTTCATGTTAACTCTGAACCAAAATCATAGGAAAGTTGAAACTTGAAAGGCACCATTGGTAACCTTTCAAACTTTATCTTGTTGGTCGAGAGTGGTCAAAAAAAGGAAATATTTGTTGAATGAGCTACATCTAGCATAACAATAGAAAAATAATTGTATAACCATTGACTTTGGTGACAGATTTTTCCTGTTCACGATCTACAAAGAGTATTTTCAATCGATAAAAGATAATGAATTATTTTCCTTTCAGCATTAACCTTTTGTATTTCTGTTGAATAATTTTTACCTTGAGATTTAATTTATATTTTAACGTGTTCAACAGAATCATTTTCATTCTGGAACAAGATCCAAAGCTTAACCAATTCGATTTAAAACCTTCTGGCGATAAAATACTAGAATTTCGATCAACCGAAAAGAAGTTGAAACAACGGCGGAGAGATCAACTCATCGTCAGCGGCAGATTTTGTGAGATTTAATTAGAACATCGATTAATTATTAAGAATTATAGTATAATATTTGACTTGCATTCCCGATCGAGCGGCTAAGAGCGTGTTGTGCATAATCGTGCGGTTGAGACTGTGTTACCCCCTAGAATTAAGTTCTCGTGTTTCTGAGGTAGGACCCAAAACCCCCAAAAAACCAAAATTAATAAAATGTCACGTTTTGACGCAAAGAAAGTTTTTGACGGGAGAAATTATGACGCATGGAGGACCATGATGGTCTCTACACTCTATGCAGAGGGATTATACCCAATTATGCAGGACAATGAAACCGAAGTTCTATTTTTGGGATTGGAATTAAACAGTTTTTTAAACCCTGAATCTGGCAATGCTAGTCCAGCTAATAGAATGGCATATTTTCGCAACCAGGAAAAGGGGAAAGCTTTAATCTACCAAGGACTAAACAATGACCTGATCAAAAGAGTAAAAGATCTAAAAACTATAAATCAGATATTAAAAGTTCTCGACGAAAGGTATAAAAGCTGCACGCAAGTTACATATATAAATGCGAAGCAGGCCTTTCAAAGATTAAAATTCAATAGTGAGGGGAATATGAGAAGTTATCTGGACGTATTTTCAAAATCAGCCCAAAAAATAAGAGACTGTGGGAAAAACTTAGACAAACAGGAGGAGATAGAACAACTCCTAATATCCCTAAACATGGATTATGACATGACTAGATTGGAGTTTAATACTTTGAGTCAGGATCACAAAACCATTGAAACCCTTCACGCAATGCTGATCAAAAGGTCAGACAGATTATATGACGAAAAAAAGTCAAGATATAATAATAATAAATTTCGTAACTTCAATCAAAATAATAAAAACAAAAGATCCCAATACGGGGGAAACTATAACAGATATAATAACATAAATAGAAGTCAAAATTACGTTCAAAATGTAGATCAGGGGAAGATGACACACAATAATAATCAAAAGTCAGATATGCCTCAAAATAATAACAATAATAATTATGAGAATAGAAAATATAATCAAAATCAAAATAACTTGCCAAATGCGAACAATTTAGTATGCTTTAAGTGCCATGGCAAGGGGCACATAGCTAAGGTATGTTCATCAAATAAAGAGGGTACAGCACCCCAAAATAAACCAGATGGTCCTGCACAAAATACTCGATATGGACGTAATAATAATAACAGTAATAACAAAAACAAAAAAGAGAACGATGTTCAGTGGTCCATGATGATAAGATATAAGGACAGCGAAAATAACAAAAGCACAGATAATAATAAATTAATAAATTTAATAACATCTAGGGATACAAGATATGAATCTAACCCAGAATATATTCCCCTTACTAATAGGATCATGTTAGACGGTGGGGCTGTTGCTCATGTAGTATCAGACCTATCAAAACTATCAAGCCCCATAATGTTGGAAAAACCGATAGAGTTAGAATGTGCCATACAGGACACTTTATTAATTGCCACACATATAGGAACTATGTTCATTAGGGTAGAAAATTCTGAGAGGAAACAAACTGTCATAAGACTAAAAAATGTACATTATGTGCCATCCCTGAATGTGGACCTAATGTCGGGGATTAAAATAACTGAAAATAGAGCGCTTGGCATAGACAAAAATTTCTCTGCAGCGCATATATACGTCTGTGGGATGAATGAAGTAATTTTTTCAGCCCCAAAAATAAGGGGGGTATACATGGTAAAATACGAAATCGTACCAGAATCCACAGTTAATATAATAGAAGACGATAATGACTTAAATAAAATATGTCCTTATAAAAATGAATCGAATAAATTGGCATGTATGCCTAACGTAAATTCCCAAGATGAATGGATGGAATATGAAATAGAAGAGGAAATTGTTGAGGGCAGTCAGGAGGAAAGTGAAGAGAATAGAGAGAACACAATTAATAATAATGAAAATAATAATATAATAATAAATCACAATAACGAACAAAATAATAGTCAAACCCAAAATAGGGAAATGAGTGAAGATGGTAAGGAAACAAATGAGGATGTAGGTATAAACATTAATAATAATACCATAGATAATAACATAATAAACAATAATCAAGAAACTAACGAAAATACAGGGGAGTTAAAAATAGACAAAAAAATGATATGGCACAGAAGATTGGGACATTTATCTGGAAAAAATCTAAGATTCTTAACAAAGGTCTCAAGAGGTATTCCTAATGGAATAATATTCCAAGATGACGAGTTTAGTCTGTGCGAGATATGTGCGAAAGCTAATTCAAAAAGGTTAGGGCACAATAGCACCCGGACCAGACCAGAGAGGAAACTAGAACTCGTTTCATCGGACACAATGGGCCCCTTTTCACGGGGTATATATGGTGAGAAGTATGTGTTAATATTTGTGGACCACGCCACAAAATACACCTTTGTCTCCACCATCAAAAAAAAGTCAATGGTGTGTGAGGAGTTTAAAAAACTTTATATGAAATTAAAATCAAAATTTCCAGACCATCCCATTGCCACCCTAAGGTGTGACAATGCTAAAGAATATTTAGATTCACACATGAGGACTTTTTGTGAGGAAAACGGCGTAAGTCTCGAGCCTGTTGTTCCGTATTCACCGGAGTTGAATGCAATGGCCGAAAGGCAAAATCAAACGATTATGGCTAGAACTAGAGCTATGCTGTTTGACTCTGATTTGGACTTCAAGTTTTGGTCATTGGCTGTTCTGACGGCAGTTTATGTCATAAATAGGAGCCCAACTAGGGCAAACAAAGATAATAAAACCCCTTTTGAAATGTTTTACGGCATAAAGCCGGATCTATCCAATATGAGAGTTTTTGGGTCTCTCGCCTATAGACATATTCCTATAGAAGTTCGCCAACAACAGGCCACAAAAAATAAAAAAAAGAAAACAAATAGTGAACACCCGAAACTTACACAACGAGCTGACAAGGGGGTATTTGTGGGTTACACAAATAGGGGGAATGCATAAGGGACCCATTAATTGACAAATCACACGTTACTTGTGATGTCAGATTCGATGAAACGTGGAACATTATAAATATAGATAACATAAATAATAAAAATACAAATAAACATAATGATAATAACATAATAGAAACCCCCGTAATATTAAACCTATGTAAATCAAGATATAAAAATTACATAGAAGACCACATCCCTCAAAAATGGGAGGATGTTGAAAACAACCCTTTTTGGGTGGAATGGCAACAAGCCATTACTGACGAGCTGAAATCATTGTCTGATATGGGTGTGTGGGAGGTCGTTCCCAGAGAAAGGAATGTGAGGTTGGTAGATACGAAGTGGTGCTTCACAACAAAACCCGACAATCAAGGCATTCACATACCGAAAGCCAGGTTGGTTGCAAGGGGTTTTAAGGACCTTACCCACTATTCTCTAACCAAAACGTATGCCCCGGTGGTCCAGTATTGGCTTATAAGATGGATACTGTCAATCACAAATAAATATAACTTAAATATAATACAATTTGATATAAAAACAGCCTTCCTTAATTCAGAAATAAGATACCCTATTTTCATATCAAATCCCAGGGGATGCCAACTAGGCAAAAATAATTGCCTGAGACTAATTAAGTCAATATATGGACTGAAAACGTCTTCTAAAAGTTGGTACGACTTGTTAAACTCGACAATAATTCAAGCTGGATTTGTTCAATCAAAAATAGACAGATGCTTATATACAAAACAAAATAATAATGGTGCAATGGCACTTCTAATAGTCTAAGTGGATGACATGTTGTTGGCTAGCAACCACGACGAGTGGACACAAGACCTAATAAATATATTTAAAGAGAACTTTACATTGAAGATAGAAAAAAATCCAACTTTCTTTGTCAGTTTTGAAATAAGTTGGGACATCCCGAGGAAGCAAATAATATTGACACAAAATAGGTATATAGATAAAATCCTACGTAAGTTTGGTATGATGGAATGTAATCCGTCAACTACACCCATGGAAACAGGGCTTAAAATAAGGAAGCCAGCTAATGGACTAGACAACACTGAATATAGGGCCATGATTGGGAATCTGCTATATGTGGCAAGACTGACCCACCCAGATATTGCCTTCGCTGTCAATTACTTGTCACGGTTTCAGGCATCCTCAAATAGCGAAATTAAGAACTATGTTCATCGCATTATTAGGTACCTTAAAACAACAAGGGACTTCTCTCTTGTATTTCACTCTGACCAAACTCAAATTAAGGCATTTGTCGATGCGTCGTATGCACCCGACGTAGAGGATTCACCCATAGAAATAGAAAACTTGGAGAAAGGGTGCTCCACAACTGGTTACATGATATTTGTTAACGGAGACTTGTTAAATTAGGCCGTTCACCGGCAGAACTCGGTTGCAACATCGTCAACTGCAGCCGAATTAATTGCGTTGAATGACGCACTGGATGACATATACGTGATCTGGAGACTCACTGAGAGCGTTTTCTCTGTAACCGACTCAGTGCTGGTGTACGAGGATAATATATCCGCGTCACGCATTGCATCTGGGGGAGGCCAGAAACGCTCCAGGTCCCTAGCGATCAAATGTTATGCAGTTTTGGAAGCTTTTCAAAATAAATCAATAATGTTTAACGATATCAGGTCTTCCGATCAAGTTGCTGATATTTTAACTAAAGCACTTGATCGAAAAACGTACCAAAATATTGTTATGAGAATACTCCGAACAAGTCAACCTTTCGGCCAATAGTCTTAAATGACTCAACCCTCAAAATTTTTTGATATTTGGTTTTGGACTGCGGATGGGTGTTGGTCTTTTAGCGCCTATCGTAAACCGAGCGGTCCATAGGTCGTTTCACAATTCATCTCACAATGTTCAATAGGTTCCCCATCGCTGCTCTGCCTCTCTTATTGGTATCAGCATTCCCTAATATATACCATTGATTCCCACAATAGTAAATTTATAAAAAAAAAAAAAAAAAACACACACGATTAATTATAAGGATATATATACACATAATAATATTATCTCTCTACAGCTGACGATGAGGAGATATCGTTCTCTCCGACTGGTTTTATATATGTTAAATTAAAAATCACACAATATTTATAAGACGTGACACTAAAACATAAGGTTAAATATATACCTCATGTTAACACTTACACGATATATTTAAGATAAAACAAAATTTCAATATATGAACTTATACCCATTTTAATTGTACAACATTATACTAGTCAACGACATACCTAAATTTTTTGTTTGTTCTACCATTTTTATATATATAGCAACTTTATGTGACACCTATATGTAATATTTTTGACTGCTATTGCTTATTTTTGTTTATATGTTTGTTTTAAATACATGCAACATGTGACTTTATTTTTACTTGTATGTTCGTTCGTCCGTTTTGAATCGCAGGGGGGTGTTGGGATACGATTCCCTCACTACCTCACAAACACGTAACTGTACATTAATCAACACTGCATGTAACACATTATTACATTTATTTGTTTTACATGTGGCGACACTGATCGCCAACATAATATTCTTTCCACCACTGCTTGACGGAAAATGTTCTTCGTTCGTCAGTCGTTGTACTAAAGTCATCAATAAACCTTTTTTAAAGATGAACGTCCGTGCTTAATTTTCTTTGATGAATCGATCGAAACTCACCTCAACAAAAATCACAAGTTCAAACCAAATTAATAATATATTATATCTTTTAGGCTAGAAAAATACTTGTTGAAACAAAATTTAGTGTAGGTATTCATTGTCATCTCTGCAAATTCAATGTTCGAACGAACAGAGACATGTATACAAATCATCGATCATATTATATGACATGATTTCACACGTTTGGTTGATATTAGTTTATCACGTTTTGGAACACCCTTATTCAACAAGTATTAAACAAATTTGAACAAAAACTTTTCTCGAACAGCATGGAATATCGAAAAAGACCCGCATCGAATACAATATCATAATATAATGTCGATAAAAATTTGAAAATAAATCGACACATTTTCTATGATCGAATAATAATATAGTCATTTTGTAATTTTATGTAATTTTATTTTATTTATTTTGTTTGGGAAATGAACATATATGTAAAAAAATATGATAATTAAAAATTGTTTATTTATAATATTCGTTCTCGCGATATTTCATGTTTGCTCGTTTCGTTGGACTGTGTGGGGGTGTTGTTCTACACTCCACCTACACTCGCTTACTAATCATTAGCGCCACTACTTTTGACAACGTAAACTAACACTTTCAGGTTATGGGAACAAACATGACTTTTCTTTCGTTCACCCGAGAACGCTGAAACTCATTTCTCACTCAAACTTTAATCTCGTAACGGAGGGAGATCGTTCATCTTCCTCAAACTTGTAATTTATACTTTTGATCATTGCAATATAGTATCTCTAACTAACTTGTTTCTTTCCTTGGAAGTCAACCTCACTTCAAGTTTAAAAAGGCTGATAGATTGGGCAAACATGAAATTCTGTATGCAGAGACATCTATGTGCAATCTTTAAATTAAAAAAAAATCTAGATGATTGCTTCAGTGGTTCAAATTCTATAGTTTTTCGCAGTTTCTGAAAAATTATGACAGTGGTGTTTAGCAGGTTTTGGAAATAAACGGCTCTTTTTTGCTTTTACGTAATCTGTCCAGATTTGAAAAAGTCCATTTTCTAAACTTTGTTCCATACCATCATAGACAAGCAGCTATTCAAATGTGTACTACATTAAATGTTTCAGTACACCCAGACAAGAACTGAAGCACTTTTTCTTTTCTTTTTTTTTACTCTAGACGACAGGCCAGTATTCATAGTTTGCACTAAGTGTTCATTAACCTGAGGGTCTATTTTTTTTAAACTGTAGTGAAGTTACAAAAAAAAATAGTTCAGCTGAAAATAATGAGAAATGTAGCTTCCTTTTGACGAACTATGTTAAAGCTATGAAAAGAATTTAGTTTTACTGAGTAATATTGCTGAGAACTGAAAGTTTTAAACTGATACTTAGGTTAGTGAACACTTAGTGTCAGCTTTGAATACTTGTCCAGATAACAAAACAGGAAGAACTGGGAATTGCTGTCGCAGGCAAAGTTGGTTGACATCTAGTTTATATTATAATTTAAGTTGCTTTTCTCTGTCACAGCACAACACGGCTCCCATTTGATGGATTTTCATATAATTTTGACACAAAGTAAATGCTTTTCCTTCATGGTTCTGCGGTGTTTTGTTTTGAGAGCTCTATTCTGAGAGCTGTAATTATGTACGAAAGTTTCAGTTATGAAGCAATTTTTCTCAGAGTTGGTTCTCAATTCTATTTAATGGTCTTTCTATCAATGTCTGTTCAGAGAAGTGAAACTGAAACAGCTGAGAGCTTCAGTTAGTTTTGGAAGTTTTCATCAAGAATATTATTTTGGAACATGTTTTGTTTGAAAGTTATTTCCCATTTCTACTTTATAGATTTAACATTAGTTCTGAGAAGTAAAAACTCAGAACTTCAAATTTCAAGCGCCCACTCTATATGAAATCGAATAACAAGTTAAAAAATATATATACATTAAAAAAGTAGGTACCTACATAAAGAATCAAAAGCAAACAAAGAATTTTTATTTCATTACCTAACTGTTCTCTGTATTTACTAACTAGGAAGAGCTAAAGAGATAAAGGCTATCTTTTGCAGAAAATATCATGAAAAATCATTTCAAAATGGTACAACTAATCTACTCTCCCAAGATGATACAAAAAAACTTGTACCAAGTTTTGTACATAATGCTTCATTTTTGGACTTAGTACAAAATTCCTCGTACTATCTTAGGATTGTACAATTTCAAACTTCGTATGTAATATACATATGAATGTATATATATATATATATATTATAGATACGCTCTTGTATATAATATAATTTTATTAAGGTAAGTAATTCTTAAAAGTCATTGTTGATCGTTATAACGAGAATATTGGTTACAAAATAATTAAATACTCATAAATGTTAAAAGGTTGTATTAAACAAGATATAAAACGGTGAAATACTAAATAGTAAGTTACGTAGGTAAGTTACAGTAGGAATAATAAGATTAATAGAGAAGGTAAAATGTACATGGTTACATGAGTTTTTATAGCTAGAAGTTTTGGGAGGAGAATATGGCGGTTTCTTGGAGAGTGGAAATGGTAGTGATATGATTGGAGAGTTATGACAATACAAGTTTAGATATTGTCCAATAGGAGTTTAAGGAAATGACATAAATGGTGATTTTGGGTATTTGCAATATCTGCAGAATAGTTTCATAGAAAAAAGTTGTTATGAAAATTGTATTTATGTTTGTTTATAAACATCGAATGTAGAACAACTGAGTCAGTAAAGGCAAGTAAAGACTTGTTTACATAACGTCAATATAATGAGAATTGTTTTAGGTGATTGATATATATGTAAAATATATATATATAAGAGAGAGATATTATGAATGATACGAAATTATCATTACAATCGTTAAGTACTTATCGTTCTTGCATAAGGGCCTAAGTATTTAAGTGGTGTAAAACTCTACGTTTAGCCTACCTATAAGAATATAACTCACTTGAACGACGCCAATATTTACAAAATAGTCTCCTAAAATCCTAATTTTATTCACCGAATCCGTTCTAAATGAACATAGCTAAGATGTGTAAACTGTCTATAGTTACCGAAAAATCAATATTAATTGTTGTGACGTCATTGAATCTTTGAAGCGTTATTATACCATAAGTCTGAACTTTTTAAAGTTTTAAGTCGTAACCAGTTATGCAGGACGAAGAATAATAATGGAGTAGATTTTGAGGTCTAAATTCGGGGCCTTAAAATAGCAACTTCAGTTTATAACATAGAAAGAGAAAGACTACCCACAAAATCTAGAGTTATAATCGAATAATTCATCCGTAATTAATCACTGCAAGCATAAGGCAGTCAGTAAATAGTAAGAAGGGATTGGTAGTCGTGGCGAAGTAGCAGGAAAAAACCTCTACGTACGCGTAGAATGAGTCAGGAATGCTCGATCAAGACTAAGATCGTGATCCAGGTGACAAATAGGGCGATTTCTCCCTCCATGACCTTTTTGTATTGCTTGTCACTTACGAAATTTGGAAAAATTTTAGTAAAAAAAGAAAAAGATCATCAAATAATTTTTTCGCCCTAGCTTAAAGAAATCCTGACTGGTCTTAGTCTTAGCCCAAGACTTACACAGCAAAATCTTAGTCTTGACAGGTCCGGAGTGAGGGGGAGGAAAATGGAGGGTTCCTCCTGGCCTGGACTTTCTAAAAGCCTAAATGCTTACGCTAAAAAAAAAATTACATCGATTATTTCCTGAAATAATTATTTTGACCCATGAGTCCGTTTTTCCCCTCACTGGTCTTAGTCTTAAGCTCACATAGTCGAGGTCTCAGCTCGTTTTGTTCACAAGATTTTTACAATAATAATTATGTCTAAATTAAAATTACTCCACCAAAATATGAAAAAATCTTGACCTACCTACCTATTCCAAACCCAGATATAGACAAAGAAAAATTTATCCCTAATAAACATTTAAAATTTTTTTTTGTAGGAAAGTTTAGAAAATGTTTGGAATCATTTAAATTTTTATTTTTTTGATTTGTGTTTTTACCTATGTCTTGCATACAATGCCTAGTCAGAAGTGTCATCTTTTTATCCTATGGCACCGAGCAAATGCTTAGGGCCCAAACCTTCGGAGAGCCGATAAATCCGCAATGAAAAAATATGGAGAAAAAAATAAAAGCGATAAAAGTAGTCTTGCAAATGTGAGATTCGTAGGGGAGTAGAATATTCTGATAAAATTCAAGATAATACCTTTTAAGAACTCAAAATAGCCCAAAAATGTAAAAATTCGTCCGATAAAAGACTCGCTACGTTCGCAAAAAGTGGTACTAGATTTTTTATAGGTTATGGCACCAAAATACGTGAAGGCTCTGATATTCGGTCTTGAAGTCGTCCCCATCATTAATAATTAGAATTTATCGTTTAATCAAAATTCGTTCTCTTGAGTTTATGAAATAAACTAATGAGCCTGACTTAATTTTTAGAGAAAGATATCCAAAATATTATTCAGGAACCATGACAAAATTGTTCTTCTACTATACATCCAAAATTGCAATAAGTAGCCTAAACATTAATTCAAAAATATTATGGTACTTAGTTAGAGGGAGGCGATTTTCCAGCGTAAAGAAATAAATTATTTTCAGCGAATACCCTGATTTATTGTTTTGAGAATTAACGAAGTTCAGTTGATTTATTTTATCAAATGAGTTCAGTTCAAGTGTCATTTAGTGGAGTAAGTATTTGAAGAACTTCGTAGAATATGATTTCCTTGAAAAATATCGAATTTTGAACGGTGTATTATTTAGCAAATGTGTCAACTTATAATTTCGAGCAAGAGTTTTAAAACAAACTTTCAAAAAAAAAAAAATTGTCATATAATGAAACGAATGGCATTCTGAAAAACAGGGAGCCAACACGTCTCGGAAATGTTTCAGACTTCTTGTAAATATGGACTCGGGCTATTCATAGATGCGTGAGTAGAATTCTTCTGAACGTATAGGGTCGTAAAAAACTGAACATCGATACATAAGTCATGTTCAAAAATTTCTTCAACTTAATTTTATTTTTGCTAGCTTAATTCGAAGCAGTAATGAACAAAAGCAAGACCAACGCAGAAAAAAATTCTATCTTAATTTAATAAATAAGTGCCACCAACATAATTTTACAGTTTTTATTTTCGAGTTTTAATCAATAAATATATGTAATCGACCCCCTCAAGAGGGACGAATCGTAACTATATTAATCGAACGAAACCCAAGGAGGCAACATGTCAAATAAATTGTAAAAATATTTTATTTTATTTTTTTCTAAATTTTAATATTGTACTTTTGTATTCTTTGTGGTGTCTGAAGAAACCTAACGTATAACCAAGACGTTGTCTGTGCAGGGCCGGCCGCAGGATTTCCTCAGGGGTTTTTTTTTTTCCTACCTAAGTATAAATTCAAATTTTTATTTTATTTTATGAGCTCCCTGAAAGTAACACCTTGGATTTTTTTAAATGATTTCCTTCTCAGATATGGATCCCCCTACTCATAAGACAAATTATTAAAAAAAGTTTGAAAATGAAAATTGAACAAGTTAATTTGAAATTAAAAGTTTTATACATTTTTAAAAATATTAAATGACGAGGTTTTTCTGAAAATAAATGCAATGATGGTTGAAATTCAGCGGCAGACCTAGTGTGGTTGCATAATTCATAATTAAAAATAATACGTGAGATTACTTGATACTAATTTTGCTTTTTTTATTTTTATTTATTATCATAGGAGGGGGTTGAACCCCCAAAACCACTGTGTGGCCAGCCCTGTATCTGTGTGTAAGTACCTATGCGTCAGTCATGCGTCATTAAAAATACCATTTTTGGATACCTGAGTGCTGAAATTAATACTCTGAGAATGAGAACTAAGAACTTCAATTGTATAAAAATAACAATAACTGAAGAACCAATTTAATTTTTGTAGTTAATAAAGGCAAATTTCGTATTGTAAATAACTTCAGTTGATTTTTAAAGTTCAAATATATGATGTACCTTCATCAGGATACGATCAATCTTTTACATTCAAACCACATTTGCATTCTCCTATAGGTGAAGGGGTTGTTAGTCGATCCCAATTACGTTTTTTAGTATCATAAAGACTTAAAAATTTACTTTGCTATGAAAGCTCTCTTAAATATGGAAATTATCGTGCAAAGACCTGTATGGTCTTTGAAGTAAAAACTACCTAGTACCAGACAGCTCTAAATCAAGAGTGATGTGAAAAAGAAATTTAATTTTTAAAGTAACTGTCTGCCTGGCTCAGTAATTTCCCACTATTCTACGTTTTCTGAAGTTGGAAAACAAAGTTGGTTAGTCTTTTTATTTTTTTAACCAATATGATTGGTTGTTTCTTAAAGTAGGTAAATGAGAAAAAAAAAGAAAAAAAAGTGTGAATTCCTCTGGGGCATACTCATTAAGGATTGATGTGTAAAAATAAACTAGTGTGGTTGTGTGCATGCGCAACACGTTGCACACACACGCAACCATACATCTACATGTCATATAACACACACAAACAAGAGTTACTATTGTAAGAGTTACAGTTACGCGAATCTGACGATCCTAATTCTCATTTAGCTCCTACCATAGACACCAAGCGCTAAGATGTTAACACATCAAAAAGAAAAAGAGTTTATAGATGAAAAAAAGATTATAGCCTATTCTGATAGTTTAGTTTCATAAGCAATAATCTAACAAAGCATAAGTCAAGTAGATATACAGCAATAAGAAGACAAAAGCAGTAGGAAAAAGTAAAAATATAATACAATGGGGAATTGGAGTGCCAACAACCAATTCAATAATAACAGCAAGAAGACAAATAAAAATAAAATAAAGTTACGGATAAAATTTCATAAGTTATGGAAAATCCTAAGACTACTGATTACGAAACATCTATAGCAATAATACAAAAATGTAAAAATAATCTAAATAAAGATTTATGCCTTCTAACGATATCTCAGCTTTGGTTTGTTTACTACGCGACAGTAAAATTCACGATTTTTATGTATCTTCAAAAACTTTTTGCCTATCAGAATTTGTACCTATATCCTATTGAATTCACGTATTTAGGGTTTGGACATCGATTTTTTATTCTATTTTCCTGTAAAATGATACAGTAATCTACAGCATATTTATTCCCACTCATCGAGAAGGCATGATTTTTTTGAAAACTACCTACTATGTCGACTAATTTTATTTCTGCCTCATTATATGGTAGAATGGCAATTGCAACTACATTTTTTAATTCGGAAATGTCAACATCACCATTAAGTAGGTACTTTACTTGCGACAGGTGGAATTTAATCTTCCTCTTGTTAACTTTTTCATTTTCATTTTCATTTTTTTACGCTCGTAAGACGCATTAAAACCATTCATTCCTCACCGATATTTCTGCCAAAAGAAGCGTTCTAACTAAATGTTACCGAAATCTGTCGAGTGTATTCTCAGTTTACTGAATTCAAACTCAAAACGTTGTTATTATTCGACAACAAATATAAAAGATGTTGCGCAATTCAGGGTTAGAGGAACCCACCGTGAAAAGGAAATTCTCGAAAGGTCGATGCTTCACGGAGGGTGTGAAGCCGGTTGTTATGATCGTATCATAGGTACCTATTATATTATGCGAAAAAATTGCTAAAATCACGAAATCCGATAGTTCATGTTTAAAAACGATTATATCGGGGCTACTACTGCAATGGGGAGGGGGGACCTATCTGACTTGAAAACACACAGAAACAGTTCGAATCATTTATATCCCGAGCTCACTGAAAACTCTGAATTTTCCGATCGCTTTTTTTAATTCGTCCAATCACGGTGCCCTGTAATGATGTTCGTAGGTATCCTTAATATTTTTAGAGTGGTTCCTTCACAATTTTTAAGAAGGTTTTCTTTAGAAAATCCACTTATTACGCTTGGTGCTGTATTACCCCTCAGGGTTGTGGGTGAGTACGTTTTTCATTTCATGACTTCTGGAAAATCTTGGCACCAATAACTCAAGTTCATATTGATATATAAATAGATATGTCAATTTCTTATTTCCACGGTATAGGTCTTAATTTTTGTCTGATAATCATCAAATTTAATTCGAACATTTGTACTGAGCCAAAGACCAGACCTATTGATTTTGGTGGGAATCGGCCGGATGGTACTTCAGGTACTGCCATTTTTGTTTTTATTTTGGCTTTAAAACGTTAAATTTTGCACCAATAGCCAGGAAATATGGAATAAATATTTATTTTAATTCATTATAGTATGCTATTAATTTTGGAGCGGATCGACCGAACGGTATTTCCGGTACCACTATTTTTGTTTTTATATTGGTCATAAAATGCGGAATTTTAGTGCCATATGTTCAAAATTTGAATAAATATTTATTACAATTTATTGTAGAATACTACCAATTTTGGAACGGATTGACCAGACCGGTACTTCCTATAAACCTTTTTTTCCTCTTTTAATACTAATTTGCATGAACTTTTCTTTTTACAAAAATTAACAGCATTTTTTAATTTTTTAATTTTTTTAAATCATAATTTTATTATATTTATTTGATTTTATTTTAAATTATATGATTATGTAAACAGTACATATGGACTTGGTAAGTCCATTACCACCATCTCAAGGACACAGATACCTATTAACGATAATAGACAGGACAAATCGATGGCTAGAAGCAATTCCTCTCCTTGAGATGACAGCTCCAACTGTAGCTATTAGGTTATACAACACCTAGATTGCAAGGTATGGCATACCTGAAACCATAGTTACAGACCAAAGTTGCCAATTTGAGAACTCACTCTTTCAAGAGTTGTCTAAGAAGCTTGGTGTACAACACAATCATACCACAGCTTACCATCATCAAGCCAATGGTAAAATAGGAGATGGCATAGAGCACTCATAGCCTCAATTATTGCTCACAATACCAAGAGATGGGTAGATATACTTCCTACCATCCTCTTAGGCCTCCAATCTGCTCTACAAACAGATACAGGTCATTCTGCAGCGCAATTAGCATTTGGCAAAGAGTTATACCTACCAGGGGACTTCTTCACAGAATTAAAAGAAGATAGCCCCGAAATCATGGCACAAAATATAAGAAATAATGCCAATAATTTCCTCAAACAGGCAGCTCATCATGGCCAGCCCAAGATTTAAATCTCAAAACATTTGGCCAATATATCACATGTATTTGTTACAGACAAGAAAATAAGGTCTGTGCTGGAAAAACCACATGCTGATCCTTACACATTAGTATCACATGAAAATAAAAATGTTGTGATACTTGTAGTAGGTGAAACAAGAACTATTTCAATTGACAGATTGAAGCCTGCATTCTTGGTAAATGATGATAAAAGAGTATTGAAAATGGAAAGAAAACATGCAGAAGATATACAGATAGATCCACAAACAACAATCATAAAAGAATCAGTCGAAACCAGTGAAAGAAATAATTCACAAACACTAAAAACACAAAAAATAAAAAAATCACTAAAATTTTTGGACAATGTTACAACAAAAACGTATTATCTGGAGGCCCCATTATGCGCTAGAAAAAGAGGCAGGCCAATTAGGAAGTAGAAAAAGCAAAAATCTGCATTTAAATCGCAGGTCTGAGCAATTAATGTGGAGGAGTCAAAATTTACTCACAAAAAATTAAATATTCTACGTAAGATTCAAACCAGCTAAAAAATAAGAGACAAAAAACAGAATCCTGTGAGACAAAAGACACTCCTGAAATAAGTAAACGTTGGAATGCAAAAAAAAAAGGAAAAAGATACGAATAAACCCACATGCGATACAAAATACAATCATTGCAACATGTTTTTGTTGTCATAACAATGATAATCTCAATGTCTTTAAAGATTGTGACATCACACAAAAGGAGATTTTTTGTAAGCTAAAATACTTGAATAACTTTAGAGTTTGTTTCACACACAACATTGCTTAAACCGATCGGAATCTTACAGGAAAACTTTAATATAGCTGAGAATTTTAAGCACAATCCCTTACACAAAAGGACAAACTCAGATCAACACTGTTATCAATCTAAAATCTTATAATGAAATTACCCGTTGTTCTACTGTTGCTGGACTAAGACGTGCTTGGTTCCTTAAAATCTTACTGTAAAATTTGTAATATTTTTTCCATTTTTCTTCCTTTACTCTTATACTGTTGCTGCCAATAATAAAACCTTTTGAAATGTCCAACACCAAAACTGTTCAGGAAACTACTGAGAAGTTAAAAACTCAGCCACTCCTCAAACAGAATCAGGAGTTGGCACAAATTAAAGAGGAGTTGGTAATGGATACAGCACCTCTGGTGGACAAAATTCTCGATATGATGTTCCTCTTCCACCTCTCATCTCACCTCCCAAATCCCCTGAAAGGAGAGCCCAACCTTATTAAACCCAAAGCTGGAGCTCCCGCAACAGGAGATTAAGGAACCACCAAAGTCAGTCTTCCAGGGTGAGAGGCCTCCTCCTATACATACCCATACCTTCACAATAAAGTAGTCAACATGAGGAACCTCAAATTCCTCAATGTTGAGGAAACTGGAATTCAAGATACCCCTCAAACAACACTACCATTTCCATCCCTATGCTCCAAACAAAAACCAAACACCACGCCATAGGGGAGAAATTAGCCACATCAACTATCAGGCTCAAATAGATGCCCATAAATAATTGTACGAGTACATGGGTGCTGCAGTTGGGAGTGGACTAGCAAAATGGGATGTTGATCAAAAATGGTGCTAAAAACCCATAAGTGCCCTAGTCCTGCGCATACTTCATCATTTTTGCGATGCAAAAACTGAGGGCATGTAGCTGTGGGGACTCACATTGTATGAGATTAAGGGGCTCAGACCCCCAATGACAATTACTGTCGCATGGCTGGCAAATATTTGTCTCAGTGACGTTAAACCATAAACACAAATTAGTTTGATTGTAATTACTTATACATACATGCAACAAGTGTACAAGTACTGAATTATGACCAGTCTCAACATTACGATAATGTCACGATTCCATACACAAACTGGCCCATAATTTCTTATCACTGCAAGAAATGACGCACTGGGCCATTCACATAAACATATATAATAATTACATATGTATGTTGGTGGGCGTGTAAATAAGCCCGTATATAAACCATCCAAATTGCCTCTAAAATTGCGAGTGTTTGCCCAGGTTTTGGCTTACCTGTATGTTTACATATGAAGTGGTTGAACATGCAAAATCTGTAGATTAACTTCTGATGAGAATATCTTTTCACAAAAAGATATTCCACAATGCTTTATCATCTTAATTAATTTTTCATTTTTTCAAGAAACAATGCTTTTAAATTTCATATTGTCTGATATTTTTTCAGCAGCTAACACATTTCGTACAATCAACATACCATTAACGCATATTCACTTACAGATAATTAATGTGACCATCAAAATTCAAATTCTTTTTTTCGAAAACCTACTTTTTCTAGCGAGGCTTGCTACGCTAGACTTTTACCATTAATTTTATCGCCGGTGTTCAACCACAGTATGATAGGTGCGAATATTTCACGAAAAACGGAACGTAGCGTCTGCATAGTTTTTCGTCGAGACATGTCAATATGGATCATTGAAGACAGTATTCTTCAACTCTTGAACATCGTTAATTTCGAAGAAAGAATTCTTTGGGCAAATAAAAAAACGCACCAGTTGTTTCATTCATTTCCTCGAAATCGTATTATTTCTAATTGTAACGAAGAATTGGAAGTTCGATAAGGCATCACAGACGTGAACGGAGGAAAAAATTGCAGAAGTGGACCAACAAAAATTTCGAGTTTTCCCATTTTTGTTTTTTTATTTTTTGGGGGTATTTCGAGGGAGGCATGATCCCGCGGTCCATTCTACAACGTGCGTGCCTGCGAGAAAAACATAATAGGCCTGTCTACGTGAAAAAATCTTAAGCTATTCACCTTCCGGTCGGTCCAATTTCACGGATAGATACCTAGTTGGTATTCAAATAAGTAAACAAAAAATTTTATACGGATTTTGGTTCAAAAATCAAAAATATTTTTAATTATTGAAGATGGGAAATTATTCCTGCAAAAGTGGAAGTATGAAACACGTTTACCATTAATGTTACATAAATAGTACGTTTCGTCCGTTTTAATTGTTTATTGAAACAATAAGACGAATGCACGGATAGAAGAAAAAAATCTCCCATCTTTCTCGAATGAAACACATTTCTGTTGTCATTAATTTCATTTATTCCATAAATTTTACGAAGCTAATTTGTTTTTTTTTTTTGTTTTTCTCAGAATACCTTTTCAGTATGTACTCGGAGGAATGGATTTTTTTGAATAGTGTAAGCCTACAAGAATTTTACGCCATTACGAAGCTATCTATGAGAGAGAAAAATCAGTGTAAATGCAGTACTTTCTGCCTCATCTTCGTTGAATAGTTCCTGAATTTTTAAACTTCTCAAAAAAAGTCTACTTTGGTAAGTACCTACAAATACAAATCTACAATTTAATGAAAACTCGAAAGATTCAGTCAATATATATTTTTCATTGAAAAACCTTATGAATATGTTTATAAAATCAAGCCTAATAACTAACACGTTACTATACAACGAGAGAAAAAAAAGCTTACAGACGTGAACAGTATCTGACTGTGAAACTGGTCCATGCATTAAATAGAAAAAAATATTATTAATGCATGGACTAGCTACCGATCCAAGTATACCGTAGTCTACGTCCTGAATGAAAGTTTGTAAAAAAAAAATTATGAAAGACTGCAGTGTATCTAATAAACGTCAGCGTAGGTATATCTACATTCATCGTTAATAGGCTACCATATGGTTATCGTGATGAAGTGATTTTGCAAGGAAAGTTTTTTCGTTTTTTGGTGTTATTTTTTAATGTCCTAGAAAATTAATTTCTTAGGCCTCTGACTGGGATGGTTCTTCAATGCACACGTTCAAAATGTGCCCACTGGAGCTGGGTTCTGTTACAATACGTAATTCGGCCATCGTCGGATTGAATACTTCGTTTTGATAGGCATCCTCATCACCGAGAATATCACCAAAATCGATATCTGTTATCGATGCTGTATCTCGAATCGAATTTGTGTAGTTTTCATACACCGAGGCCGTACCGACGTCACTCGAAAATATGGATAAATCTGGTCATTGGTCAAAGCAGAAAAATTAATTTTTAAATTAAGTTCGATGAATATATATAGTAGGTACATCAAAAGGAAAAAGGTTTATTTAAAAATATCTTTCAACTACTACATTAATATGTAATAGGTAGGCTACGGTTATGCATAAAACAAACTTTTAGGGTTGTACTCGAAAAGAATTTTTGGTAAAAAAAAATTGGTGAAGTAACAAATTTGTGTGGCAATACGTGGTTCGTCAAAATAAATCAGATTTGATTCATTGTTTTTTTGTTTTTTTTTCGTGTGTGGTGAAAAGGGTATTGAAAAATTATTTTAAAATGCGATCTTTTTCTTTTTTTTCTGCAAAAATTATGTTATATAAATAGTCATTTTCACTAAATACACTTACGTTCGTTAAGTACTCTCAAAAAAAAAACAAAAAGGACTTATGCAAACCACTCGGTCACAAAATGATAAGTTTATAGAAAATGTAGTTTCAAACGTAGGTAATTTAATAATAATTATTTATTGACGACTGAATGATCATGTCTATGCATAGTAGGTTGCCTATCGACAGTCGTGCTTACAATGAGAATATTATGGTTGTCAATGTGACCCCAAGGTTATCATTTTGGTAACATCATGACAGCGAAGTTTTGAGGTAACAATATTCACAAAATGACCTTCCAAAACCTGTTGCAGATCTAACAACGAGTACTAGCTGAGCAAAATCGGCTTGGGTCTCTTGCCAAAAAGGCTTTTTTAGTAACCTCGTGAAAGGTTGGTCTTATATCCTGTAATTAAAATGAGCTTTTTCACGAATTTTATCTCTGGACTTCTTCTCTAAGACCCGCCACTATTAAAAACCCTTTTTTTTTTTTGTTAAGACCGTCAGAATTCTGTCATCCAATTTATAATTAAATTTGATAGCTGAATGTTTTGAATCAGCTTCTACTCACTAGAACTCCTGCTCATTGAAATGCTTCTTTTGAGTGGTACCATCCACCAGACGGTGAGCACAAGTCCGACGATACTAGTCATGAGCAGTACGGTGACGAGAAAATAATGCGACTCGTTTTTACCTGTAATTGAAGAATACGTTTCGTATAACTTGCAAGGGATAATATTTTGATACACTTGAAGAAGTCACTGTCGAATTAGGAAATATAAAACTAACCTATTCAATCAAAAACGACTCTAAATCCAACATTGTATATGCTCATACTATTTCCAATAATTTATATCACAAATTTTGGAAAATCTACGAAGACATTTCGGTGCTCTCACAAGTCCATATATACGGTCGTCCGATGCAAGAAAAACATCCCTCCCATATACTGTTCAGAGCATAATTTTGAGAAAAATATATCTAATACTTATTTTAAAATCACTTTTAAATACTGGCTTTGGCTGATTTAAAATCTCCTAACTTCTAAATTATAGACAGCCTTAGGGTACCGACATACAGCCTGGACAACCAAATATTGCCATTATTGAACGGACCGCTATTTTATTAAGACGCTCTCACCGTGAGGTACTTCCTTTATTATACTACAAATTACTTCATAATTTTAATCGTGAGTAGTGGTAAAGTACTCGCATGGTGCCAAAAGGTGATTCTGTATGATTTGAAAACATTTTAATAAACAAACCGAATTCAATAATTAATAGGGAACCTAAAATTTTATCTTTATTATAAAGTATAGACTACTAGTACCACTCTTGTATAACCATTCAAGATTTTATTAAAGCAATTCAGACGAATAAAAAAATACAAAATTCATGTTTTATAGCATTTCACTTTTCATACTCACCTTATTTAAAACAACAATTTTGTTAATTTTTCGTCAAAAACACACAGCTTCTCTGAATACGAAAAATTCCTCCTCCCTCTGATTAGGTAGTGATATTTTTCATACGATGGGTCGTGAGAGAGACCATTTTTGGTCTTGATAAAAAATCTAATCTGGGTGTCAGTCTTTGACCAGTTTATTTAAATCTACAGTGTTTGTACAACCCGTATGCTCACCTTTAAATGATCTAGCATAGTTAACGGCATCGTGAGTCTGCACCAAAGACGCCGGCTGGACGTCGTTACCCAAAATCTCATTCGCAAAATTAAGTTCATTGCGTAATGGTTGCCCAGTTGTTGCACTTACCATTCCAGTGAACGGTAAATTGATGCTGCAAGGTCAAAAGACAAACTATCAACATAGTGGCTTCTCATGATAAACAAGCTTTATGGATTTAAAAAGTAATCAATGAGTATGAAACCACCTGTTTCGCAGTCATATTGAATTAATGCGAAACAAAAGAAAAAAATTATTTCAATCGGCCTAATCCCATTCACGTTTCTATTCCCGTTTATTGTGAACTGGCCTTTAGATACCTCCCAATAGCGGACCCTCACTAAATGGACAACAGACAGGGTAAAATAGTCCGGCGAGCCTGATTTCACCTCTGAATAGCTGACTGTTAGACTTATAATGGAGGATTAATTCTTCTGAAAGAGCTGTTCGTGTGCCAAAAGTTCAGAACAGTACTCAATATTTACTGTTAAATAATAAAAGTAACTTTTAATGACCCAGTTTTCTTGTTGAAAGTAACTACTGTACCTATATTTGACTATTGTACCCTTTAATAAAATTACATGCATCCAATTTTTTCACTTTTCATTTTTTCCTTTTTTTTCCCCATTTTACATTGTTTCCTCCCAATAACCAACACCTCTCAATAATGGACAAAATGCTTGGTTCCACTTGTGTCCGTTATTTGGGAGATTTCACTGCAATTGAATTTCGCATTTGGATATTGAATTTAAAAGATGGTTTTTTAATTTATAGTATATCGTAATAATCGACTATAGAGGTCATCTGAGCGAAGCTCGGTAAATCAGGTACTTCGTATTATACACCCCACAAAAGATGGCAGTCACAATATATGACCTTGAACAAAACTTGGAAACAAATTTAGTGGTCAACAATTAATGTTAACCATTTTAAAAATTGTTTTGGATGAAATTATATTATTTTCTTTAAGTTAAAATATAAAAAATGTGGACTGCTCATCAAATGGCTAATTTGTACCTCTATTTTTGTTAAAAAGTTAAGAATTTTATTTCAAATTAAAATTCTTCAACAGAATGTTGTTGCACAAGAAAATTCAGAAAGCTATGATTTCCATTTCAATCATTATGCAACATTTTGGGAGGAACTTTTGGTGTTAGCCAACTGTCATCTATGAATGGGCCAAAATCAACTTTACTCATCAAAACGTAAAGTAAAAATCGCTATGTTTTTAAAATTTGGTTTGGAGGATCAATTTTTGAAAAGTTAGAGCTTTTATGAGTTGGGTTTTAAATTCCTTATTTCAAAAAATTAATTGTAAATAAATTTTCGACCGTTTTCGTCATTCTTTCTCTAGTTAGGATAGAATAACAGTGAAAATCGGTCCCCAACAAAGTTCCCAGCTTCACTATTTTACCTCTGATTCATGGCTTGGTAAGAAAAGTTGGCTTTGGCTGGGTATACATAAAATATAGTAGGTAAACATAAGTTGATATAGGTACGATATAAAAATTCAATCGATTTAATTTTATAAGTGATCAATGTCGCAATTGTGTCAGTTGAAGACTGAAAATTTCTACATAGGAATAGAGAAAGAGAATTATCCAGGTGAACATTACCTCCTGGCATTCCCCAAACTCCATACGAGCAGTGATGTTCCCATACGATATACTTCATACACGTCGTAATATACCCTCACGATTATTTTGAAAAATCTTGGGTATACGGCGTATACTCTCATGAAATTTGGGAGGGGGAAAAAATTTCGTAATAGTGATTATAGAGAAAAAGAAAGAAGAAAAAAATAAGAAAGGAATGTTTTTAATTTTGTTTATTTTGTACAAGAAAAAAAAAGTAGGTAGTCTAAATTTAATTTTTTAATATTAACCCCCTCCCTTCACTCCCCAATAACCGAATAAAAAATATAAAATACCCAGGCTATGGTCAGGCACTGCAGAGCTTATGGGAGTATACCCTCAAAGAAAATTATGAGAACATCACTGGATACGAGACTGTTGCCTCAAACGTTGACGGTCTGCAATGATAACCAAAAAATGCTGCAAAACGTTCAAATAGGAGGAACTCATTAGCGCAGCTTGCTCAGACGTACCCAGCTCTGACAGTCAACGTTTCCGGTTGAAAAGTGCAAAGTACCACAAATCGTCTGGTGCTGTGAGTGAGTATGGGTAAGGTCTCCTGCACCAAAATGAACGTCGAGACACTCGTCCTGTTGACTGCACTGCCGCAAGTCTTGTGCTCGATGCGCAGCACGTACGTATCCTTGAGGCTGGTCGCATCTCCACCAATCGAGCAATTATCACTTTTTGAACCGTCCGCCGACTCGACAGCTATTCGGCCGCCAAAATACGGTCCAGTGGATACTTCGACCTCGCTGACGTCTGGTAGGCAGAGACTGGCTTTGGCTGAAACTAAATGGCATAACGTACATTAAAAAAGAAACATGGGCTGATGTTGTAGCTGCCGAGAGGTAATGCACTGTCAGTTAGGGTGGTGGTTGGTGCTTACATCCTTTTGTCGGCACGACGATATTTTTGCCCAGTTCTTTGGTGAGCTGACTGTCATGGCGCACCTGAAGTGGACGTACTTCAAACGAATAATTGGTTGCCATACGTAATGAATTTATGATCACCGAGTACATACGAAATTTTTTACCAGTTACTGATTCGATGCCTGATGACTCGTCAATGATCTGAAATACAAATACATTTCAATTATTGAGAAGTTTTTCTTGGATTTTTTTTTTTCCACGTCAATTATAAGTATTGGTTTTATGTTATTACAGGTACATTCATTTCAGCTGTACTTTCATTGTAATTTACAATTTTCTCATAACATCACGCGACAAAAAAAAAAGAGTGTGTCTATTAAAAAGAATAATACACCATAGAAGTGAAACCTCTTTAATTTATTTCATTTGCTTCACTAAATTGCGTCTCTCTTTTTTCTTGATACCCTTCTCGCATCTACATTTATTTTTGTTTCTTCGTTTTTAATTAATTTTCGTTCATTTTATCTAAAATCTATCAGTTCCAATTTTGTTCATTTCTTCACATCTAATTTTGTTGGTGCCCCTGATAAAGAAGTTTTATTTCAAAAAACTACCGCAGCAATACTTCGCTAGAAAACGCAGTTTGCTAATTTTCTCTTACGATTCAAAAAAATAAGCTAGCGCTGTGAATACGAAAAAGATACTTCAAGCAACACAGGTTGTATTTCTCCAGCAATTTTTTTTTGTTTTACTTTTTTCTCTGAAACTACTGAATCAATAGGCACCAAACTTCCATGAGACCTGGTCCGGCATAAGAACTACAAATTTTAAAAATTTCAGCGTTATCCCTTTTGCAGTTTCCACAAAATCGTGGAAAAACCACTATTCCAGAAATTTTTTTGCCCCAGTTTCCTCGGACATTACAGAACTAATAGGCACCAAATTTCTATCAGACTTGCAGTTACATAAGAATAACTTATCGTGAAAATTTCAGCAAGATCCCTTTTGTAGTTTCCTCAAAATCCTAAAAAAGTAACTTTCCTAGAAATTTTTTGCTCTCCAGTTTTTTTGGAAACTGAGCCAATAGGTAACAAACTCCTGTCAGACTTAGTAGCTTCTATTTAAAGACTACCTTTCGTAAAAATTTCAACTCCATCTCTTTTGTAGTTTTCTCAAAACTGTAAACACAAAATTTTCTTTAGCAATTTTTTCATGTCAGGTTTTCTTGGAACTATTTACCTAATAGGCACCAAATTTTTATCAGACTTGCCCTTACATAGGAACAATGTATCTTGAATATTTCAGCCCAATCCGTGTAATAGTTCCATCACTATTTTGAAAAACCACTTTTCTGAGAATTTTGTTTTCCAATTTTTTTTCAAACTACTGAATCAATAGGCAATAAACTCCCATCAGATATGAGCTGTGATTATTAACTGAATTGATAATTAATAAGAGCTGATAGCTGATTGTGTGATGGTTATATATCGTTACAAGTTAGTAAAAGAGTGTATTAAACAATAAGTTTATAAAATATAAGCAGTAACAATATTAAAAATTAAAAGAATTAATTAGATTGTAAAAGAGTAATCAAAAAGTAAAAAAGAATGTATAAGAATATGTGTAGAAGTATGAAACATAAGATTATATAGTATTTTGATTATTAGTCTAAAGAGGAGGTTCAAGCAAATTTACGGAATGTTGGAGAAGGGTTTCAATCTTATTGATTAATAGAAATATATGTGCATGAAGTATGACCAATGGTCTTGTAAGAATATGACATTAAGTGGGTGTTCACAAATAATTTAGTGGAAATTAGTATATATGCAAGATTGCAAAAATAGTATACACAATAAATGAGTTCATAGGACTTGTGTAAACAAAGTAACTCTTTATGTAGGAAGATGATGTCATCAGGCAAGTCTTGACTTGTTTGAATGACGTGATTAAGAGTGGAATAATAAGAGAAAATAGATTGAAAGTAATAATGATGATGATAATTAAAATATGAAATTAGGAAGTATTTTGAACGATCAAAAATATCGTTACAGATTGGCTTTAAATGAGCTATCAGTCTCTATCGATTATCAATTCAACTCAAGATTACAGCCTTGGTCCTATTATAACATGTACTTTTGAGAAAATTTCAGTCCTCCCCCTTCTATAGTTTTCTCAAAACTGAGAACACAAATTTTAGGAAATACTTGATTAAGTATATATGTTCATATACTGTATGTGTATATCCATAACTTACATCTTATATACCTTTGACTATATGTATTGTACTCAACCAGTAAAGAATGATGATTCTGATTAGACATGCCAGTGCTAAATAGGCAACCATTTTGTACCACTTGAGGTACTTTACACTATGTTTATGTATGCTATCTGTGTAAATTTAAGGGATGACTTTATCAAATATATTCTAAATTGACTCAAGCAAAATGTCGGAAGTATGTGCAAGGGAAAATAGGGTTGCTTACTTTCATGCCAGCATGTTTTGATATTAAGAAGTACATTGGTCTAATAGAGCTTTACTGATCCAGTACTATGTAGTCAAAGTTATAGGCATAAAAAAAAATTAAATGAAAATGGGAAAATAGTACCAGTCATTTTCTTTTCTCATGAAATTAATAATTTTCATTATCCCTAACTTCCTTTAACCCTTTGACAAGGTCAATTTTGATACCCCATTTGCAATCAAACTGGGTAAAAGGTTTGCGTGAATTTTTTGCACTCTTGGCTTTCACCAAGCAACAATAATGTATTCCTAGAAGGATATGACTTTTTTTTCTACATTCTGTTTTTCAAAAAAAAACTTAATTATTTATACAAAATATATAATAGGCCTGGTTGTTGTGACATCTTTTCAAAAAATATGTACATAGTCATAGGTATTAAACTAATTTTCCTCAATACATTCTTGGACCAGTCACAGAAGACATTGTCCATTTTATGAACTAGTTTTCTAAATTCCAAATTTGTAACTCATTGTTCATATTACTGATGTAATTGGGTAGTTTAAACCACTGCGTTGCCTTTTCTAAGAAAAATAGTGGGTTCGATGTCAGTTCCAAGAAAAAAATTTACCATGCCCTTTACCATATATCTAACAACTAGTATGAAAAATGAAATTGAATTGCCCCAACATGATTTGCCAGCTGAGAAATAGCTAGAAAAATCAGTCATATACCTTAAATGTAAGTTGGTAACTTGAAACTGAGCCCCTGATTCTTACTTGGTATCTATATTATAAAATACAAATCTTTGTTTAGTTTACTGTGCATGTGTTGTAGCTTGGTGTGTGTGTGTGTGTGTGTGTGTGTGTGTGTGCGCGTGCGTCCGTGCGTGCGTGCGTGCGTGCGTGTGTGTGTGTGTGTGTGTGTGTGTGTGTGTTGGTATAGAGATGTTTGTTTTCACTACAAAATATGCGCATCTTTCACTATGCAGAATATTAAATGAAGTTACTTTTTTGTTGATGATGATTATGGTCAAAGACTTTTGTCACATTTCTATACCACAACGCATGTAGAGAGTTGGACATCTCTTTAGTTCTATGTTTCTGTCAAAAGTAGGCAATCCACATTTCTCAAAACCTGATTGGAAGAAACATATAATGCCCATGTGGTATGCGGCAACACAGCTAATTGCAATAGCTTCATTTTTTGCACATCTTAAAACTGATATCAGTTATTTAGCCAATCTAGTCAGTAGTGCCTGTATTTTTGAATTTTTAAAATTTTGTTTGTAAAATTTTGATAAGTCAATATATTCTGTATGGTTTGTAGCTCAGAAGTTTATTTTCTATCATTAGCGGTCACCGATGCAGCTATAGGGGTATGCAGGATTTCAGTCAAGGAATGGCACAAATTTTAAGAAAAAAAAATAATTTCTTTAACTATATAGTATTGGACCAGTATAGCTTCATAAGACCATTGTACGTTTTAATGTCAAGACATGCTAGCAAAAAAGTAGGCAACCCTCATCTGCATATTTTCGACATTTTGCTCGAGTTCACCAATTTAGAATCCATCTGATAAAGACCTCCCTTAAATTCACAAGAATAGCGTAGATAAACACCGCATATCTTAAAAGGTATGCTCTAGTTGCCTATTTAGTACTGGCATGTCTAACCAGAAATCATCTATCTTCACTGTCCAGTACTATATAGTCAATGGTTTGTTTAGTACTGTGCAGAGAAATGATTAAAAAAATCAAATGCTTTCAGAAATGGAAAAATAACAACTTGGTGCGAAAGTTGAGTAAGATGCAAAAAATATGACAAGAAGAAATTTATTTCAGCTTCTCCTTTCTTGCATTATCTGCTTACGTCGAACGTTTAATTCTTACTTAGTTTAAAAAGTGCTCCACTATTGTACTGGAATATTGTTTTAATTTTTTTTTTTTTTTTTGGTCGACGTAGGCTTCTTGGCTACGATCCATCATTCGATAAGGGAAGGTCAAAAACCATAAGGGAATTGGTTAAGTTGTATTTTTATGTCGTAATATTCTAAAGGGTATAAGAAAACTGAACAAAGCACGAAACGAAGCAGAACTTGGTATTAATTGAATAGAATCTATAGATGTATGAAGGAATGTGTTATCTATTTAAAAGAAATACGACAAAAACTATGACTGAGAATTCAAAAAGAAAGTGATTTAGGTTTCTTTCGGTAGGGGTATCTGGACGTAGATAGTAACAAGGTATAGGGGAGAGGGTCATCCGATGCAGGTGAGTAAACCGGAATGAATGAAAAGGTGATAAAACCAAACGACTGAAGAGAGTAAGAAAACCAAGGATAAGATAGAAGATCTGGCTAAATGGTCTTGTAAAAAGTGTATAATAAATTATGAACGATGGTACGTGAGTAGGTAGTGGAGATAAGTTCAGTACCCAGTGCCTATCGCAAAAATGTAACCTCTAATCTACAGCATCAGTTCTGATTATACACGTGTTTTCGTTTCACGCATTTGCATAAGTTTCAGTGTTCTACAAAAAACTTACTTTGGTTCGACATCTGTTCGGACCCCACGCCTGTAATTCGCAATAATGAACTTGAAATCCATAAAAGTCGGCTCCATGCTTCGGATACTCCCAGTATAACTTCACCGAACGAAAATCAGGTTCTGCCCGTAGCTGCAAGATCTCTGCGCACACAATACCAAAATGAGGAAGAAGACAAGCCAAACAAATTGGGAGCATTTATTGTGAAAATGGTACCAACGTAACGTGCAATCTGCATATAACATATTTTGCATATGTAGGAAACACTTTTTTTCGCCATCAGTCGTGATCTATTTAATAGGGCTGGGAGAGCGTGACCGCATAAAATCTGCCATCAAAATTGTGAATATACGCCCCCATCTCTTTCCTGCCTCCACTCAAAAAAATAAAAAATCGTAAAACTTCTTTTCTAACAAAAACGGATCATCGAGTAACCTATATTCGCAGTATAGTATAAAGTAATTGTTTTGGCTTGGTTTGTTTTTCCTCTCTCACTTTTTCGTTCCATCTTTTCAACTCCAGCGCTACAGCTTTCGATCTCTCTCTGTCTTTTATTTTTACTTTTTTATATCTTTTGGACGCTCTTAAGTCGTTATTGTAAAGACGAAATTAAACAAAAAGGAAAAAAAAAAGATGAAAGAAAGAAAAAAATTACGATAATAATATGAAACCAGGAATTGGTTGTATTTTTCTTCTTACGCACACCGTTATAGATGAGTGGACAGTGTTCTCAATTGTGGGAGGATGACGACAAAAAGAGTTTAGATTAACTTCTTTTTTTTTCTGTCTCATTCTCAGTAACTGGGTTAGAACGTGTTTTTTTCTAATCTCATTTCGCCTCTACAACAGACGGCCTTTATGTCGAAATGGCGAACACCAAATTAGACCTGAGAACGTGTGAAGTCCACTCTCTTCGGTCACGATTAAAAAGTGATTGTGTCACAGTTTTATTTTATTTGGGTAGGTATCTCTTCTAAGTCATTTGTCCTTTTTTTTCTCTCTCCCGTATATGGTTGAATTTGTTTTTTTATAATCTTTCTCAATCTGAGTATTGACTCGTTCGTCCCAACGCTGACCACTTTTGTTTTTAATTATTACGGTTGAATCTTAGCCGATTTGCCAAAATCAACAGTCATCGTCGTGCATAAAATACGTACCAAGTTGTAAGCTAAATCGTTGCATTGTGGAGAATTCAGTTTTTTAGAGTTGTAAAAACGGAGGTAAAAACGAAAGGGGAGTTGTCTCTACGAGTTTCCTTCATTGTCAGTGTGACAAAATTTGTTTTTGGAACACGAAACCACTTGGCTGAAGAACGTAGGTTTCCTCTACAGAATTTCTCACCGAGTGGTAGTCTCCCCATAAGCATTTTCTAATCGCAAGGGGGGGCTTTGTATCCGCCAAACTAAACAGATCAACATTTTTGCCAACAGAAAATCTGAATTTTTGGTTTGACTCGAGCTTTAGAAAGATTTTGGCGCTTAGAACCGTTTAGCTGTCTCGTTTTATGTTTTATTTTTGTATTCCCTTAAATTCAAGTAACTCCAATTATCCGCCCGACCGGAAACTTTTTTACAGGATTGAAAAAAGTAAGCCACGAATTTATAATTCAAATCATACCAAGAACAGAGAAAAACTGTGCTTGTGACGGTCCTATGTTTTGAGACCTTTGGCACAATCATGCGGTATATTCTTGTGAGACTAAAAAGGATGAAATTTTAACGCTGAAAAGATGATACAATGGCCTGTAGAAATTGGTGTCACAAGAAAAACGTCAGCTTTCAACGCTGCAAGCAAAATATATGTTGAAGAGTGGTTTTAGGATGGGCAGTTATTTAGCTCCAGCATTGATTGGAATTTCGATTTTACAACTTTTTGTTCGTTGACAATTAGACTGAATGTTTCGTCTGTGTCTGGAATTAGCCACTCCCGTTATTTACTCTCAGTTTTTCATATTAAATGAGACTAGTGGTTTCTATTTCGTTGTCATCAACAGAAAATTTTTCTAAATTAATTTATCTTTAGTGCCTACAGTAAGTATCTTTTTCGATTCCATTAATTTCTTCCGGTTTCTAATTTCTCAAAAATGGCCGAGAGAATTTTATACAGACCTAACGTCGTTGCTGTTTCCATTTCTTGGCTCGATAAGTGAAGATACCTTTGCAAGTGGTAAAGTAATACGCTTCATTCTATGAAAAAATGATCAAATAAATAATTGAATGAATGATTAATTAAATAGCTAAAAATAGACTCGGTCCTAACTGGGCCAGAATTTGTATCATAGGAGTACCACTTTCAACCATTTTTTGTGAGTCAGCCAGCCAAAATTTGCACCCACATATTAATTTATTAGACGCAGTCCTATATTAAAATAAAATGGTTGGTCAAACCTAATTGAACCTCAAGTTGTACGCACACGACAAGGACCTTCCTATTGGATTTAGTCACTCATTTTGTTTCTCTGAGTTTATGTATCGCATTTCATGTGTTAATCCGTCAAAAGTTTCCCCAATATACCAGTTCATTAGAGGTTGTCCTATTCCACATCAGTAGTCCTACGTCAAAAGAAAATGGTTGCCTCAGTCTTATCTCTGAGCTTCAAGTTATAGCAAAGGATTAAGTACAACTTTCATATTGTGAATGGAACTAACATTGAACTGTGTACGTTGCATTTTGTGTATCACTTATAGTCTAGTCATCCGAGAGTTCTTTTCGTACATCGATTTATTAGACCTAGTCCTATGTCAAGATCTCTAAATTATCGATGATAGATCACTCATCCCTGACATTTTCAAGGATGCAGTTTTTGCTCTGTGAATTGACAAATGAATAACCAAACACATTAAACAAAATATAATGTACCGAAGATTTTGTTTTATTGGTACCCCGCTTAATTTGGTCAATTCTTCGATTACCCACTAAAATAAACAGATAGTAATAGAGCTGAAAATCTTCGCTTAAACCGGATGAAACATTGGTCTATTGGAACATCAATCTGTATAATCTGTTTTTGTTTATTAATGATCTATTATCTCCCTTAGCTGTTTCCTACTAGAAAAAACTGATGAAAACCTTGTTAGTACTTCAGATGGCTGCTCCAACTAGTTATATAGTCAATCATTGAAAATGAGGAAGAAGGCTCCGATTGACACTTTTCAAGGAAAAACACACAATAGGAAATTCTCGGGCTCAATGGACATTTCAGAATCTAATATTATTTATTTTAAATCTTTTCACTAAACTCAAAAATTGTTATAATTTTTTTTCCCCACCTTTGTAAAAAACCAGTAGCCAACACAGCAAAACACCAGACCACCTTCCTAATTACTAACAATCCAATAATACCAACGCTGAAAAAATTCAAAAATAAATTTATTTTGATCATTGGAAAGCATTAAAAATAAATTATTTTAATAACTTTATATTCCCATATAACCTTTATCTGCACATTTTTTACATGAAACTGATAGTGCTTGAATCCCAGCATATTAATAAATTATAGTGATATTCCATCAGTTTTGCTTATTGAAAATTCCTTCCCGCAGAGTCCAAAGTTATTATAGAGTATTCACTCGTTACATCATCCAGCTAATATCCGCACACTTTCAAGGCGAATAACTATGCAGACGTATTCTGAGAGATATGCCCGTTGTTTATCGGCAGATAGCCATACGGAATTCAGGAGGGAAATTATGTAACTGTGCATTTTGATAATTTAGTGAATACTGTGTAAGAATTTATTCTACTCGCTTCAGTGATTTTAAAATATACCAATACTGCAGCCAACCTTCCGCAATGAAATAATATTTATTTCGCAGGAAACTAAAGCCAAAAAAAAAAATAAATGAAAGCTTATGTTTTAAAAACACGTTTTTAACGTAAACTTATTTACACCACTGACTTGGGCATTTCACCACCTTAAAAATGTTGAAGTATTATATTTCAATAATCGACACCTTATATTCCAATAATGGCATAGTGTCGTTATCGGAAAAAAGTAATATAAACTACGAGCCCTGAAGCGCCGCTTCGCAAAGCTTGGGGGTTGTGCCAACCCAAGACTTTTGCCGGCATAGATGTGGTAACACTGCTCAGTTCGTTATATGGTGGAAACTACAACAAATTTTGATAGTTGGAATAAGCTCATTTAATTTAGATAAATGTTGAAGGAGAATCTTAGCCGAATAAATTTCTCGGTTTTAAGGGTATCATAGTGGTGGGTAATTTGTATAAAATAATAACTTCATTTTATGCACTGAAGCCGGCTATATCATCAGCTATTCAAGGACGTAGGTGTCGGTTATTGAAAAACTATCTAATAATTTGTGTCTTATAGCCACCACTGCTATTTTACAGCGGGTGTGATTCATGATGGCTTATAAAATCACATCAAATACATCTCTAGACATTCTAGTTTATCTTAATCGTACTGAAAACTCGATAAAGTCAATCAGTCACGAGTTATGAATGAACAGAACAAATTTTCCTTGAATTTTTTGTAGTCTTTACATAAATTTTTTATGAAATTCTATTTCCATAAATTGAAAAAAATATTACAAAGAATTTTTGCGAACTCGAAAAGGATTAATTATGTGTGAGAATCTTCGTTCTACACAGTTGGTGTTTCAGTGTTGCCAAATCTTGCTTTTAAACTTTAATATTATGAGTATGACTCAAAGTTGAAATTGTTGGCTATTAGGTATTTTACTTTATAGCCCTAAAAATAGGCGTAATAATTTATTTTATTGATTTATTTCGATAGGGTATTTATCATAAAAATGTACTGATAAATATAACATGAGTATACCTATCCATTACATACAGAAAAATATGAGTTTTTATTTGTAACTTCGGACTATCGGGTAAAACGTAATTTTTTTTACATTTCTCTTCTAGATCTACTGAACTTGAAATTAAACGAAATAAAAACTCTAGCGCAGCAATGCTTCGTTAAAAAACCCAGTTCCTCGATATTTATATCATATTTCATTGCTAGTTTTAGGTTAAGAAATTATAAAAAACTATCGACAATTAACCCATATCTTTTACAAAAATATCGATCTATCGATGTTTTATCGCTTAAACCGTTTTTCTAGAGATTTTTTATTTCCAGTTTTTTCGAGAACTACTTAACCGATGAAATCCAAACTTCTTTCAGACTTGCTCCCATACAATAGCTATCTTTCATAAAAATTTCAGCCCTATCTGTTTGATAGTTTTCTCAAAACTATAAACACAAATTTTTTTCCAGAAATTTTTCTTCTCCAGTTTTCTCGGAAACTACTAAATTAATAGACACCAAACGTCTAAGAAACTTGCACCAACATCAAGAAAGTCTATCGTGAAAATTTCAGCCCAATTCGTTCCATCATTTTCTCAGAATCGCGGAAAAACCATTTTCCAGGAATTTTTTGTTTTCCTTTAAACGTATTTTGCGGCAACGAACAATTTCTTTCAGTTTTCTTATGAACGTAGAAATTAATAAGTTGCTACATAATTTCGGAGCCTTTTTTTTCAAGGTATTCCCAACAGACAACATTCATAAACGCCGGAAAATATTGGAAAGATTACTTACCTATATTTTCGTTGCCATTCGTCGTATTATTGTTTCTTTTTGTTTGTTTGTTTATTTGTTTTTTTGTCATTTGCGCCCTGAAAGTAGGTCAGTAAATTATGTTGCGGCAACATCTTCGGTTATGCGTATAATTGTGATCTCATTTGAACAAAAAAAGAATAATGCAGCAAATATTACACCGATGCGAAAGAGCTGACGAAAAATTCTGGCAAGAAATACCGAAAAATTATATTATGTATATTACATTCATCTCGAAAGAGCTGATCAATATCGAGGTCAATTTAAATTCATTCGTTGTCTTACTCCATTTTTGTACTTCGTTTAAGCTGGTGTGGGCGTTAGTGAACTACAACCCACGAATTTTCCTCTTCTTTCTTGTCGCTCCACGACCATTTTCCCACGTCAAAGAAAAATAAATGGCGGTTACGCGTAAAGCTAGGCTATACTTCTGTCTGTACTCTGCGACGTAGGTTGATAAATTTTTTCACCAGTCGCAACTGGAAATGCATGAAATGCATGTGCGTGAGAATGTGTACCTATGCGAATGTGAGGCGGGTTTGAACGTATCACGTCTCTCTCACGTTTAGAGTCTCGCAGTGCGGCTGAGATTTTTCTCACCGCCGAAATGATGGATACCACGGCGTAGGTCCGTTTCGTGTGTATGGACACCTTCAACGTGCTACCTATATGCTTGCTTACGCATTTTGGATGGTAATTTCAGTTTTTGGTACCTAGTACGTGTTTTAGCGTGTGGAAAATGAGAATGAATGAAAAAAAAAAAAAAAAAATCACGACATATCCTCGCTAAAGCGGAAGGAAGTGGCGTACGCCTATCCTCTCTCGCAGTTGTGGCTACGGTACATAACAATTACCGGAAACGAACGGGCATCTGCCGCGTGATTTCTTCTCTAAAGCCTAAGCCACGGCTGTGGCGGACTGCTCGAGTTGACAACACCGACGCATGAGATACGAGGGTCCAATGAGAGGACAATCGACGGGAGCGTTTTTTTTTCTCGCACAAATAGATACGCAAAATTATGGAAGATCCGTTGTCTGAAGTGTGCGGTGAAGATGTAGTGAAGACGAGAGTTGGTTGCCTCGAAAGTTGTTCCACCCCCGGCAGGACCGAAGAGAGGAAATCCGGGTCTGGGAAAGAAAAAATTTATGGGCCCCTGAAAATTGAAAATCGCATTTACGTGCGGGTGTAGTATTAAGAATGTATCTCGGGAAGAGGTTTCATAATATTGGGAAAGTTTATTTCGCTCATTCCGCTCGCGAAAAACTTTTTTTAAGGGTTTATTCAGTAGATATTTTTCACTTTTTTTGAGCATTCCGGCCCCCTAAAAATCCCGGGCACTGGGGGAATCCCCTCTCGTCAGGCCTGTTCCCCGGAATACTTCGAAGGTTACGAAATCTCGGATAATATTCTTTACTGAAGAAAGAAATACTTTCCGTAGAAAAAAATCGATCCTCTACCCATGAGCAATAACTTTCTCACTATTTCGGGTCAAAAATGTTGACATGTAGGGTTAACATCGGTGAGATATCGAAACCAGTACTGTACGATCGAAGGATAAGGTTACTACTCAGTTAGTACAGACTATGAGTGGTACCTCATTAGTGATTAGGTCGGTATTTGTAGGATAATGCACTTTTTATCACCATTGTTGATGGGTTAGTGAATGTATAAGATATCATTCTGAGTTAGAACGCTGGTCTGTGGCTATACATCGTCTCCAATGAAAAAAAAGTTTTTCTGAGAGGAGTTACCCGAGCATTGCAGTTGCAACATCTTCTTGAATTTTGTTAACTCAAATTTTAGTTGTGATAAAAACATTTTAGCATCTCCTAATTACTTGAAGATTACCCACCAAGCATGACCAGAGAATCTAACCATTAGTAGTTTAATAATGATGTAACAGATTTTAGAGCCCATCTGGATATCCAGGAGTAGTGCACTTCCAATGGAGAAAAATAGAACAGAAATAGTTGAGGCGGCGTCTACCTTGAATGCTCTGTTTTATCAATTTTAAAGTATATTTATCACTGGCGGTGAATTGACAGAGAATCAGAAATATCAAACAGAGTAAAATTCATTTCGAAAAATATTGCCTGATTTATGTGAAGTGACTCAGATTAATTGGGAATGTTATAAGTTATTCAAAACCGTCATGTTGAACATCTTTGGCTATATAACTATAAGGGCCAAATGCAAGAACGATACGTAAATAATTCTTACAGTTTTTCCATTATCAATAATATCTGTTCGTAAATATATATGGATATAACTTTTTTAAGGTAAGTAATTTTCAAGTCCCTGTTGGTACTTGAGTATCGTTCTTGCATGCAGCCTTAAGTGATATTTATATACTTATATATTGTTAGGTTGAGATAGGTAACAAATTATCAATAATTATTGTGGGTGTGTGTGTATAGACGACACGACACCACACAAATACCAAGCTGGTCGGTTGCGTGTATACGTTCTAGTGTATGTGCGGGCCGAGCCCAGTAAACAATTAAGCTGTGCAGACGAAATACACAGCCGTGAGCGCAAAAAGGTTGTTTGCGGGTTTTACCCCGCTGGCCCGCTAGGTGGTCGACGAGTGTGTAATACACACTCGTTCGTCATCGACCACCCGTCGCCACACCACTCTCCTCCTAGTAAGTTTCCGAGGAAACTTACGGTGACCTGTGACGCCAGTCAAGTGTGGCGCGGCGTTCACTACTACGCTCACGGATACCGTTCACGAAGTAGGATCGCCAGGTCTCTTCGGTTTGGACTTACCGAAGTTGGCTGGGAGTGTGGGTTGGGAAGGGCGTGTTCGGGGCGCTCGAGGCTGGGGAATTGGGTGCACTCGAGGTTGGTGCCTTATGAGCGGAGTCTGGGGTCGAGACGTGGGGATGCTCATAAGGGGTGGCGGGTAGGTAACTGGTGCCGCCATTAAAGGCGACATTACCATGGCCGGAGGATAAACCGGTGCCGCAAGTTGTAGATGCGGGGGAATGGGAATTCCGGGCGGTGGCATCACAACTTGTGGGAGTGGCATCGGGGTTGTCGCTAGGGCGAGCGACAGGGCATTGTGTGCTGCAAGCACAGCGGCAGTGAATTGCTCCCACGGCTGCAGGGATTGATTCTGCGGTACAGGAGGAACCACCGGTTGCAGTACAGGGGGCTGTACCACAGACGGGGCGGACTCCTGTACGGGAGCCGGTAATGGAGCGGGAGTTCGGGACTTAGTCTTGCCGCGTCTTTCGTCCCGTTTGAGTTCCATATAAGACATACCGCGAGCGCGAGCTTCACGCCGGGCGCGGCCTCCTGCCTTACGGTTCAAACGGGGACGCTTCACCAGTTTGTCATCAGCGGGGGACTCTTGCTACGAGAGGTGGACGGCTTTGACTCGGGGACTTTTACCGGTGAAGGTGTTGCCATTGGGTCGATAACGGAGTTGTTATCGACGGCAACACTTTCTGTCGGTTCGACCTCTTCACGTACTGGTGAAAGTACGCGTCGAGGGACCGACGTAGGGATTGGTGGGAGATGGACGGTTGGGGTCGGAGATGGGTCAACGTCCATCGCGGTCTCTTCCGGGGCAGTCGGTACGACCGAAGGGCGAAGTAGCGGAGACTTGCCTTTCGGGACTGACGATGCCGTTTGTGAGGCTACTGGTGCCTCCGCGACTTTAGAAGTCGACGGCTGGGGGGACCGCTTTGCTGCTGCAGTCGGACGTTTAAATCCGCTGGTTTGCAGCGAGGCAGTCTCTTTCGTCCGGCGCTTCCGAAGAGGAAGCGGTTCAATCCGTTTAACCGTCTTGAGCGGCGGGAATTCCCCAGAGGGGATACTCGCCGAGGAAGACGGTTGGGAACCGGGCAAAGGTCCCTTGGATTGAACGCGCTGTACGACTTCAGCGAATGTGCGGGTGTCAATCCGCGCATTGCTGAATTGTACAGCGGTCCGGGCGTGAGGCGGCGTCTCCACCGAGTACGCGGTCTTCCTAGGGAGTGGCACGAAGACTCGAGAACGAGAGCTACGGACTAGGCCGCGCTGTACGAACTCAGAGCCTCGGCCGCTACCCCGGGAGCAGGCCGGTACTGGCGAAGAGGCGCGCTTGACCCCTGGCAGCAGCTTCCACCTTCTGCCTTAGCGTTGGTCGCCGGTGCGGTACTCGCGAAGGAGTACAGCGTGTACCTTCTTGTGCCGGTCCGTCAGAGGTAAGCGTCACGGATGACGCCGATACTTGATCGGACGTTGAAGGTACAGGCGACGTCTGCTTCACCGGCGAAAAGGTGGCAGTAGCCGTGGTGGAAGGAGACGGGGCAACGTCAGCTGGTGACGTCGGGGAGGAAAAGGTGGGAGAGGGGGAGCGATGGTCGTCTGCACGAGGAGACGACGGTACATCGCCGTTACCACCCTCTGTTAATGGGGGGGTAGCCCTTAAAAGGGCTGTTTCTTCATCTTCGGAAATATCCGGAATGCTAGGGGAAAGACGCTCTTGGGACATATCGTCAGTCTATTACGCTACACGACATATAGTTAAAAGCGCCTGTTGTGTAGCATTTGATGAAGAGTATATAACAGCCAAGCACGTCAAGAGAAGAGTGAGTGTCTAAAACACGAATTTCACTCGTTTTCTTGACCGTAACCGCCGTTTATTTTCGTCTCGTAAACATGAGCGAAGTTGCGGTTGCGGCAGCTGTTGTTGCACATTAATATTACGAGTTCGTTTTGTAGGCGGGGCCAGTTCGTCTTCCGAGGAAGAAGACGCGTCGTACTTATGCGACTGGGTGGCGCCACGAAACAATTTTCGTAATACGTCGTCGTCTACAACGCTTGACTTGTCGTCAGTTGCGTGAGCCGACTCGGACGAGTGCGGGAGGGGAAGGGAAATCGCAATCGGTTCGTCGTCGAGCATAGTGTCAGCTGTTCGACTAGAAGACTGACCGATGGGGTGCGATTGTGTATTTTCCTTCGATAACGCTTCGGGAGGCGATTCTTTATTTTGATCGTGTGTATTTACGATCGGGGAAGAATCGAGCGTGTCGTCTATATGTGTAGACGACGTCGAAGGTTGGGGTGAGGCATTCGGGGGTGAGTCGTCGTTTTTAGGTAAAACGACCTCAGATGACAAGTCAACTGTCGGTCCCGAAGGATCATCGACGGAAGTTGAGTCATCTGGGTCGGCTTCTATGTCTGTGTAGACATAGGCCGACTTTAGGCGATCGATCGATACGCGTGTGTGTCGTCCTTGTATGTCGATCTCGAACCATTTATCCGTACGGTTGAGGACTTTGTACGGTCCGGAGTACGGTGGGTCGAGTGCCTTACGAGGTGTATCGACGCGTAGCCATACGTTTTGGGCTGATTTTAAATCAGCGGGGACGTATGAGGGGGAATCGCCGTGGTTGCGGGTGATTTGGGTGAACGCATTCGCACTTTCGCGAATGCGTTGAGGAAGGTTAGTGCCGTCGATGTGGGTGACGACACTTGGTGGGCTGTCTTCGAAGAAATCAGCCGGGAGACGGAGCTCTTCACCATAAAGGAGTTGGGCTGGGGATACGCCGAGATCGGAGATGACCGTCGAGCGTAGGCCGAGAAGAATGAGAGGCAAATCGGCTGCCCATTCTCCACGCGAGTCTTTGGAGTTCTCGCGGGCCATGATGGTGGCTTTGAGAGTTCGATGCCAGCGCTCTATTTTGCCGTTCGATTGGGGGTGATACGCCGTAGTTGAGATTTTGTGTATTCCCAACTGGCGCGCAACCGAGTTGAATAAAGCGCTTTCGAACTGGCGTCCTTGATCCGTCGTTATGGTTTCAGGGACGCCGAAGGAGGACACCCAGTGTTGGACGAAGAGTGTTGCCACTCGATCCGCGGAAATATCCGTTGTCATGATGGCGTGAGGCCATCGTGTGGCGCGGTCAATCATTGTCAGACAATGACGAGGACCGCTAACCGTCGGCAACGGACCCACGATATCGATGTGCACATGCTTTAAGCGATCGGTAGGGCGGAAAGCTTGGAGAGGGGCTTTGGTGTGTCTACCGATTTTAGCTTGTTGGCATGCGGTGCACTCTTTCGACCAACGTAGGCAGTCAGATCGTAGGCCAGGCCAAATGAATCGATTAGCGATCAGACGGGCAGTTGTCCGGCCGCTCGGGTGCGAGAGCCCATGAATCGAATCGAAGATGATTCTCCGATATTTGGCGGGTACGAAGGGTCGTTTTTTCCCCGTGGACGTGTCGCACGTTAAGAGTAACGTGTGTCCGGGTACTCTGAACGATTCGAGGATGAGGGCAGAGTTGGGGTCTGCGAGGTATTGGGCGAGTTGAGGGTCGTGTTGTTGGCAAAGGGCCATCTCATTGTATGGCACAACACAGGGAGAGGTAATGGCGGAGATTGATATACGTGACAAACAATCTGCGGCTATGTTGTCCTCTCCTTTGATGTAGCGGATATCCGTTGTGAACTGCGAGATATACTCTAGCTGATTTTGCTGGCGTGGTGAAGCTTTCTCGCACGCCTGAAACAGGGCAGTCGTGAGGGGCTTGTGGTCCGTATAGACGGAGAAAACACGCCCTTCGACCAGGTTACGGAAGTGCTTCACCGCTGCAAAAACAGCGAGTAATTCGCGGTCGTATGTTGGATATCGGCGTTCGGTGTCTGATAATTTGCGGGAGAAGAATGCCAAAGGCTCTAGCGATCCGGCACCGTGTTGATAGAGGGTAGCCCCTATCGCGTGGTTAGACGCGTCGGTTGCCAAGACGAGTTGTTTGGACTCGTCTGGATGCGCCAAAAGAGCAGCATTCGCTAACGCCTGCTTTAAGTCGCGGAAGGCGGTTTCGGCAGTGTCAGTCCAAATTATCGGGGTTTTGTCACGTTTTTTGTTGGAATGGATAAGCGCGAAAAGTTTACTCTGAATGTGAGCGCAATGTTTAATTGTACGCCGGTAGAAATTCACCATTCCGAGAAAGCGCCTAAGGTCATGAACGGTTTTGGGAAGTGGGAAATCGAGTACAGCTTGGACACGTTCAGGGGTAGGTTTGATACCTGAGCTGTTGACTCGATGGCCAAGGAAGGTGAGCTCTTCACGTTCATGTTCGGACTTGTTACCGTTGATAGTGAGGCCAGCGTTGTAGATACGCCGTATGACCTCGGTAACACGTTCTTCAAGCTCATCGGGGTTGGAGGCGGTAATGAGGATGTCATCAATGTACGCGTAAGCGTAGTCGATGTCTCGCAACAATCCATCAATGTACCGTTGGAAGGTTTGGGCGGCGTTTCGAAGTCCGAAGGGCATATAGGGAAATTCGTAGAGACCGAAGGGGGTTATGACGGCTGTCTTGGGGATGTGTTCTTCGGTCATCGGGACTTGGTTAAACGCCCGCACGAGATCTAATTTTGTGAATAATTTGGCACCAGCTAGTCTGGCGTGGAAATCCATAATATTCGGGACAGGGTATTTGTCGGGGATAGTTCGTGCGTTGAGTGCTCTGTAGTCACCAAGCATGCGCCATGTTTTGTCAGGTTTCATGTGCATATGCAAGGGGGATGACCAGGCACTTTTGGAGGGTCGGCAGTCACCACGTTCGAGCATGGTTTGGAAGGAAAGGCGGGCTGCCTTTAGCTTCTCGGGATGTAGACGACGGGCACGGCAAAACACCGGTCGACCTACAGTTTCGATATCGTGGGTGACTTCGGTAGGGGAAATCCTCGGGCGTAAGCCTTCTTTACCGGTTACGCCGGGAAATTTGTCGAGGATTTTTTGGAATCGACTATTTGAGTGGGCAATGGTCAAACAAATTTCCGGGGGATAGTCGATGGGTCGGGGTTTACCTACAACGGCAAGTCCAGTGGTCTTATCAAGGAGGTGCCCTTCGCTGACATCGGGAAGCAGTTGGTAATGGCTAAGGAAATCTGCTCCGATGATGGGATCAGCGATATCGGCGATGATGAAGGCCCACTTAAATTCGCGACGAAGGCCAAAATCTACCTGCACCAGCTTAACTCCGTAAGTACTAATTGGAGTTTGGTTCGCAGCGTAGATTTGGAGCTTAGCGTTGCATTTCCGGTCTTCAGCGGTTGGAGGTATAGCCGATATCTCCGCGCCAGTGTCAACCAGGAAGTGATGCTCACTAAGCAGATCTTCCACGAATAGACGGACTGAATTGAAAACGAGTGGGAGTGCCGTCTTGACTGACTCGTTTACTCGTTTCCCGAACGGGTAGGGGATTTGGAATCGCGTCGGTCGCGATTTTGGGGTTTGTCCCACCATGAACATGGGGGGTCAGAGCAGTTGCGCGATTTTCTCCCGAACTGTTGGTGATACCAACAGTAGCCATCGCGGGAGCGGGAGGGAGAGCGGGTATTTACCGGTCTCTTACCATCTATGACTCGTAGCGTCGTCCGTGGTTTCGAACGACCGGAGCTAGAGTCACGAGAGCGCGATCTGTCTCTGGACCTGGCATCGCGTGAACGCGAACGCCTATGTTCAGGGAACGGGGCGGGGTTTTTGGGGGGGTCGACAGAACTCACTTGTTTTCCAGCCAAGAGCTGTTGAAGCAGCTGGGTAATGGTAGCTAGTTCCGAGGAATTAGCCGTTGGTGCTGTCGACGGAGGTGCCGCGGGAGTTGCGATAGCGGAGACGGTGCTGGTCGCAGGGGATGTCGACGGAAAGGTTTGCTCGAGAGCTATTGCCTCGTCAGCTTCGAGCGCTGCCTGTCGAGAGGTCGCGGGCTTGGTCATGGCCAATGTTTGGCGGATATTGACCGGGAGGGATTGGAAAAGAAGGTTGCGGAGGACATCGTCATTTACTCTTCCTTCGTTTAGGGTGACGAGGCGGCGATGGTACGCCGAGGGCCTCTCGGAAGGTTGACGATGGGTGTTTTCCAACAGAGTTCTTATCCGGGTGTAGGAGGAAGGGGAAAACTCCTGTTGGATCTGATTTCGGAGGTTCGACCAAGTGTGCAGCGAGTCGTCGGAACTGTAAAGTAATTCTGACACAGCATTGGCTACCTGGGTCGGCAAGTGGCCAGAGATCGCCAGGTAGAGCTGAGACTCGCTGGTATTGCCACTGGCGCGAGCAAGATTCTCAATCTGCTGTAGCCAGAGACGCACATTCTCGGCGTTGAACGGGGGTAGGCCTGTTAATAACCGTGGAGGGTGAGCTTGTAAGGAGGAGTGTGCAGTAATCGCGGCGGAATTTGCTTCCTGCCGGTGCGATTGCCGATCGAGGATGGGAGACAGCCTCAGCGTGGAACTGTCAACCGGCTGGTGCTGGTTGACCGGGAGTTCCTCGCTCGGAAGGTAGTTGTCGAGGAAGGGTCCGAGGCCTACAAGCGTAGAGGACTGCGGGATCGCCAAGTTCGTCGGTACAGTTGACGAACGCATGCTGGCATGCGGCGTTGAGTGGATGGCAGGCATGGGGTTGAGCTGGTTCTCCGTCCTCCTGAGAGGATTGCTGACTGTGGCCTTGGTAGGCGTCAGCGGGAGAACCAGGTCGTCGAGAGACGACGGAGTTAATTTGGAGGCCATGGAGGTGGTTGAAAACAGAGGTTAGGTTTGCACCTTCCTCGTCGGCAGCTGATTGCCGACTGTGTTCTTCTCTATGGGTTGGCTGGTCGGTATTTGCGTACCGACGTCGAGCCTGGAGAGAGAAGTGGAGGATTAGGGTAAGGGAAAGGGAAGGAGAAGGAGAACTTTCTCCGTCGGCAGTCGAGTGCCGACTGATTTTTCTGGTCGTTGGTCGGTACTTAAGTACCGACGAGCAACGAGGGAAAGGGGAAGGAGAAGGAGAACCTTCTCCGTCGGCTGACGAGAGCCGACTGAGTTCCTTCTTCGGTTGTTGGCGGGTATGCCAACGTTTGAAGAAGGGGCGTGGTTTAGGGAAATCAGCTGGTAAGAGCCGATTGGTTGTTTCCGAGCTAGTTGGAAGCAGGTGGGGAAGGAGGTGACGGTTCCTTCCCCCGTCGACGGTAAACGTCAACAACAAAAATAATACTTACGTCGGAGGTCACCACTTGTGGGTGTGTGTGTATAGACGACACGACACCACACAAATACCAAGCTGGTCGGTTGCGTGTATACGTTCTAGTGTATGTGCGGGCCGAGCCCAGTAAACAATTAAGCTGTGCAGACGAAATACACAGCCGTGAGCGCAAAAAGGTTGTTTGCGGGTTTTACCCCGCTGGCCCGCTAGGTGGTCGACGAGTGTGTAATACACACTCGTTCGTCATCGACCACCCGTCGCCACAATTATTATTTGTTATCATTAAATTAAAAATTTGAAATTAAAGAATTGAAGTAAATAACAAAAATAGCACCGACGCTGACGCCAAATGCTGCAGTGCACGCTTCTGAACTATTATATTCTCGTATAATTGATAACACTGAGTGGCACATCGATACAAAGTATACTATAACTTATCTATGTGGGTATCCAGTACTAAGTATTATCATTTAATCATTTAGTCGAACCTCTGGACCTTATTTGATTTCGATGGGAAAGTTCGAAATCGGATGGTCAGTTAACTGCTAGCATTAATTTTTACTTGATAACTAGTAATTTTTTTGTGTTACGAATTAACAAATATGACGGCTGTTGATATCAATTTTACGACGCGACTTTTAGATTGAAATGACTAGCACTGAAACTTAGAACAAAACAACCTTTACCATGCCCACTGCCAAAACCTTATCAGTCAAGTTTAGTCTGTATAGTGCCAGTGACCCCTTAAGGGTTTAGCTAGCACTGGATCTTCAGAACTTACGCAGTACCTACACAATTAGTAACTTAGTGTAGTGCATTTAATGTTTAGGCCTGCTTATTTCTGGCAAAGCTGTAATGGCGTGGTATTTGCTCTGTCGAATAGTTGAGAATTTGAATCTACAACCAAATTTCTAAAGTACCAATTCATAACTGCAGCATTCTCAACCCAAAAAATATGGCCTACTCTACTGACGTACTTACTCACTATAGCATTGACGTCCAACCTTAACAGTCTGGTGCCTATACAGATTGGCTACAGCTGGTTTCCCTAGATACTGATGAACGCAATCATTGAATAAATAATTAAGTATTTCGTAGGTGTTCTCTAAATTTTAGGAGACACAAAAATCACAAAATATTTTAATAACCTATATTCATAGTTAGTTAATAGTTTTTATAAATATTTTTGAGTTTATCATTAGGAAAAATGGCGATATTTTTTCATAAAATTGGCCTATGAGATGAATTTTGTAGACTAACAAGATATATAATGGAGACTACCTACTTAATTTTAGTTTTTTCTTATAAGATTTAGAAGAATCAAAAAATTAAACGGAAAATAAAGTTAGTAATAGGTAATCCGATGTTACTTTTTAACTTCTTCCTCATATTTTGTAAATTCACAATGGTATTAATAAATATAATGAAAAATTTTGTAATTCATCAAAAATGAATAATAAAACAAAAAACTTGCTAGTCTAACAAACAATATCATGTTTGAATTAAAAGTATTACCAGTAGGTAACACAAAACCTACACAAACTCTTTAAGCCAGACTTACAAACTTTTAAAATGAATTCGGCTATATTGTTATTATATTTCGTGATTTCAAAACGGCTGATTGTCGCGAAAAACGTACTAGGAATTTAAATTCTGGCAAAGCTCCGTTTTCATCTGAAAATCATTCAAATATTATTTTTACCATAAACTAATGTTTAAGAAGTTTTGAAAGAATGCCATCTATATTATACTTCCTCGCTCTATGCTCTTAGCCCAGTAGGAAGAAAAACAAAAAATAATGATATTGTTCATTGTCATCCAACCACAAATTTCGTCTATTATTATTCAAGTTCCATAAGAATCAACCTTTAACTCATTCTAGGTACCCCAAAGGTCTCAGACAGAAATTTTGGGCCCGAAGGGAACAAATTATTGATTAGTCAAGCTCTTTTGACCCAGATTTTTGATTTAATTATCAAATAATGCTGAAACTATGATTTTTATCACAGCCTATACATACCTGCTAACTCTTTGGCTGCATTACTGAGAAGTGGAATCGTCGTAATTAGCGCCACGAATACGACTATTGGTGGTGCCACCAAATGCATGTTGAGAATTGGCGCAGGTAAGCTAAAAAAAAGCGTAGAAAAAAACAAAGTAAGGATTTAATTTTAAAAAAATGGACGTTAAAACTTTTTTTATAACAATGATTATACCATCAGCTCGAAACAATAGCAGGAAACTGAAGCATACAGAGACGAACGGAATATTTTTATAGCTAATTTGTCAAATACTTCCTTTCACCCGAACGTCTTCTTTTTCTGGCTATCTTACGCTTATACACAAAAGTACGAAATTACTATATTATGTGATTATACTATCTTGAATTAAAAATCTTCTCTCTTTGTCGCAACATTTATTTGTTTCATATATCACGTAGGGAGAAAAAAAAACTGTCTGTTTTGCGTACACTCTTCGATTAAGACAGTTCCTTCTTCGGTCTACCTTCTTAGGTACTACGTTAACTGTTTCTTTTAGTTTTTATAGTTTTCATTTGTGAACTTCTAGTCAGGCAGTAATTGGAGGGGAAAAGAGTAGACTAGGGAACGAAATGATAACAGCAATTAGTATTTAAAAATACGGTAGGCCTAAGTCTATCTAACAAATTACTACACATCAGTGCTACAAGACATGCCTATTTCTTCTCATAGAACATCTACTCCTATATTTTATCACATACGGTAAGTAGGTGCTGGCTCCAATATAAGTGATGCAGGCAATTCTTGAATTGATTATTCCACTTTCTTAAAGTAGTTAGCTTCCTTGTAAGTATAGAATACCTCCCTATCAGAATACATCTCTCTCTCTCACTTCTATAAATATACATTTGCATATGCTGGAGATATTTTTGGCAAATGTTTTTGAGCAGTCATCATAGAAGAGATTAATGTGTGTGTTTTTATCATTTTCAAATTTTTATTTAATGGGGGCTTCGCCTCCTAAACCCTCTTTTTCTCTTTTTTTTTTTTTTTTACCTCACCTAACCACCTACTATATGAAAAAAATTATAATAAAAGCAATTTACCCCCTCTAACCACAAGAACTTATAAAAAATTCACAGGTTTCATACTTTGTAAGAACGAGAGGAGGCATTAAAATGAATAATTAAAAAACAGTAGTAAATAAAGATAGTGTTGTTCATTTTTCGGTTTTTTTTTTTTTTAATTTTCCTGTTTGCTCTGTAAACAACAAAACAAGGTTACCACCTCCACTTTATTTTTCATTAACATTTTCTCCTTCCACTTTTTGTACCGTTGTCATCTACCCCTTTTCATACTCTTCACACATAAAACGTTGATAAAAATTGGATGATGGACACTTACACAAACTGACTGGAGAATCATTTTCACTGCTAAAAATGGGAAAAAAATTACATCTAGTCTGGGAATTCAACTCAACACCTCGCACATGGCAAGCACAGACTAAGACTACATGCTCCAGCAGCTGATATGAGATAACAAATCATTTATGATATACTATTTTGGTTGACCTCTCTCTTTCCCTCTTGTCCATCACACTCTCTGAATCTATATTTCCCTTTGTCCCTCTAAGAAATTGAATAACTATTTTTCTATCTATAAATTATATATCCCATTTTTCTCGCAAACAGTAGGTTGAATGGGTCAGTAAAGTGTATTGATTTAAACTTTGTAAATTTTTGCAGCCTCATAACTCAAAAATGGGGCAATTGGAGGAGCCATGAAATCTTAAGTGTATACTTATGGAGTACAAAACGTTTTTGTGAAAAAAATTCTTAGAAAACTTTACTGAGGGGTAAGGGGTCAAAATCCACATTTTTGGCTCAGGGGAGATTCGGACCTCGGACTTGGCTTAACACGTTCCTTGAACAACACATATAAGTTTTGAAAATTTCAGCTCGATCAGTTGAGTGGTTCTGAAGTGATGGGCATACAGACAGACAAACATTCACATTTATATAAATAGATTTAACGTCAGTTTAAATATTCTTTGTTCATCTATGAAACATATTCCCAGCATCGCCATAGAAACGTCGCTGGGCCTGTCGTTTTTTATCGTTGAAATGAATTATCAAGTCGATTTGGAATTAAATGGTCGAACCATTGGAGAAATAACGTTTTATATTCCCAAAACGCATTTCACAGCGAGTACAATATCTCCATTTTCTGTAATCAATAAATCAATACCAGAGACCGAAATCCGTAATATTATTGTCATCTCGGTGGTCCATTATGATGCCCCCATTCATGATTTAATAATTCGCTCGAATTTGCCGCCGTCATCGAGCATCATTCTGTTCGTTGGTCCTACAGGCATAACATGTCTGAGAAGATTTTTTTTGTGTGAATTAGAGCTACATTTGGTTCCTTCGTCAACCGTTTCCAAATAAACTGTACATAACATATATGTAGAGTGGTCGTTTATAATGCTCGAAATAACGACAATATCTTCATCGACGTATGCATAATCAAGACAAATTCTCTCATTCTCTTCTCTCTTCTTGTTTGCCAACTCCATTCAATCAACATCCATCAATGGCATGTTTTTTTGTGATATCTTTAGTCATTTATCGGGTCACTGGGTGAACAAGGAAAAAACCGTATCGTAAATCATGAGATGAACAAAAGACACGCGAAAATGTAGCCTACATAAAATTAATTTATCTGACTATTGCAGTTGAATGCAGTAAGTTTTCCTGGCCTAAATTAGGAATAGAAGAGTGCCCCTAAATGAAGACAAGTTATCTGATTTAAGATGAGCCAGCTCAAACTTTGAACTTTTCTTAACATTTAGCTACTTAAAACTGTTGTTACAAATCGAGGATTTGATTAAGTAATCAGTTTTATTTTTCACCTGTAACCTGAAATTCTCCCCTCCGAAATTTTAACAGTAAATTGTACATGTTAAAACGAAACAAAAATTTGTAATAAACACGTGTCCCTCTCTCAACAAGTAAAGAGCTAAGTGTACTGAATGCGTCACATTGATAAATTTATTTTAAATTTTCATTTGACCATGTATACTTATAGTACTCATCACGAGGAACAAAAAAGGTCCTCACCTTTTTTTCTCTATCTTCCACAACACCGTTTTTGGGTTTTCTAAAGCTGTACTAAAAAATCCAAAATACTGGCGTAATTCTACAAATCAATTGTAAAGTTTCGTGGAAAAGGATGAATGTGAAGAGGAAATCTTTTATCCTTCGTAGCAAGTACTATGGGTCTATATAAACGAATTACCATTTTCAAATCAATTTATTAATGTCGTTCTTTTAGCATATTTAGCTCTATAACCGTGGAGAGCAGCACACAATATATTTGTCAAAAATTTTTTGTTTCCCTAATGTTTAGGTACTACATGATAATAAAGTTTCGGGACTTATGGGAAAACACTCGACTGTTGAGCTCCAAACTTCAATTCTAAAAAGTTTATTATGGAAAAGCCAGTATTCTGTGATCCTTCTTGACCATCATAACACTCCCATAAAATGCCAAGTGTTTCTTCAGTACCTACATTCCAACCGTTTCATTCTTATTTAACTCTTACTTCAACCTACCATAACGAGTCAGCACACCAACCATCATTAGTCTATTATATTTTTTGTCTCTCCCTGTAAGAAATAAAACATATTGTCTGATGGTTCTAAATGACACTGTCCACATATCCGAATACCATTCGTAGATAGTTGGAAAATTGGCACCTATCGAATTTTTGTCCGCCATAAGTAATGAAAATACAGAATTTATGCCTCATAATTACTTTTCTACTGCCTACCTTCGCCATCAAATCATCTTTCTCATTGTGCCTGGGTATCCTCACCGAATATACTAGGTTCCTGCCAGACTCATCACAAAGCCGTTTTATACAATGCAGCATCAACGGTGCATTCGTCTTAAATGAATACAATATTTAAATTGCAATTTGACTGAATTAGTGAGTTGAAAATCCAGTTACCGAGGAAGCCATCTTCCTAACATCTGCGCACTCTGACCAAGACTACGAACTCGTCCTTTTCGATTATAATGACTCCTTGCTCCAATCACATGAACCATTTCCTCTTCTTTTCTAATTCCACGACTGCCTGCCTCTACCAGGTGCTAAATAATGAGCTATCTCGTACCTCATGTCTACAAAAAGGGAGTTTTTGACACCAAGTCCCCAATCCCTGTCATGTTTCCAACTCAACAAATCGACGTTATTCGGTTTGGTTTGTAGGATGCCCCCAAGTGAAACTGAAAAATTCATAACCACCAAATTCTAGCTATTGCCCTTCCGTACCCGTGAACGTAAACCCACAATACTAAAACAGCTGCCATTTCAAATTTGTTATTTTTACTATCGTTACGTACGTTTTTTCCCAAATTGGGATCATATGTATATTACACCTCTGCACCTCATTCACACGAATATCTCTCATAACCTCTTTTCATGACCATTCTAGATAATAATGGAGTACACTTTTCTTCGTTCTCTTGCTCTCACGTTCTTCACAATAACATATCTATACATCGACTAAATTTAGGGTCAGATTTATGCGGGGGTACAGGTGAGATCTTTCACTCAGGCCTCCAAAAAAATAGGGCCTAAAAGAGATAAAATCGATGGGCTCTAGTGACGCCTCAGTTATGAGTTGAATGTGAATAATAAACCGTGTTGACTAAGGGAGTATGAAATTGGAGGATAGTAAGAACCTCCCATAACTTATACCCTAGGCTCACACGGAGTTAAATCCGGACCTGATCAATCCACTATACCTATTTGAGAAAAACCTAGATTTGTCAGCTTAGGCTATTGGGCTTGTTATCGGGTAATAAAGAACCAATGTGTCAGTTTATTGGCAAAATCAGGCTGCCGCTCTACATGTTAGGTAGTGTACACTGAGCTGTCGGCTGCCCAGTCATGCTCGAAAAGTTTTAAAGATAATAGAAATAAAATGTAATCGAAGAACTACTGTCAATTCGTATGAAAAAAGTAAATATCTGTATTATCTAGAGCTTTCTGAGGGAAAACCTGCAAAAAGTAAAATCTGAAGCTGTCAAAAAATTGAAGACGTGACGCAGCTTTACTCTTTTCCTGTACCTACTTAAAAAAAAAAAAATTTTTTTCACTTCAACTAGGATGCAAAATAAAACTTCCATTGTTTTCGCATTTTTATTCAAGTCATCGACACTTCGTTGCAGCATTTTTGCAAATTCATCGACATATCGTACAATTTACCGCTACATGTGTTTTTTTTTCTTCAGAATTTACAATGAAGTCTAGTCTCTATTACTAGGTTTCTGTATTCTTTATAGATTGCAGAAAAAGATTGTTGCTAACAGGTGCCGGAGGGTAACTTCCAGCAACCAGTTATATTTGTTTTAAAAGTTATATCCATCATTACGTAGGTACCGTATAGGTAGGTATAGGTACCCATAAACGTGCAAGTAACACGAATCGTGTTGTTTTTTTTTGTTTTTTTTTCATCTGTAACTCTTTTGTAAGGATGAAGCGGAGACGCGGTTGAAGGGGAATGAAGATCTCGATGAGTTAATTGTTACTCGTACGATAGGCTCATCGAACAGATGAGAACTTGGTCTTTTCCATGTTGTCGTTTACGTATACACATATCGGATTTTGTATGAGAGAAAAAATAATCGAAAATTACCAATAATTCGAGTTCAATCGCCTGAAGGTGAGATCCGAATTAAAAGACAAAACAACGAAAACAATTGCAATAAAATTAACAAAAAACAACAATGATTTCGTGCTGGAGAAGAGTGAATTCAGTTTTTAACACTTTATCAAGAAATACTTAAATTTTTTTTTGAAACATTGAGAATCAACTCAGGTGTACAAATTTCGACAAAATACGCCATTCAGTGGCAGGTAAACCATTCTGGAACAATTAGGTACTAATTTTTGTGCTGATTTTGAAATATTTGTTTTATTTTTCCACTTGGAAACCCAACTAATCGATCTATTGGTCAGTTTATATGTTTTTTTTTATCGAACAGCGTACAGGTTGCAATTTTTAATTGATAGAGATGAAATTTGGTATACATTTATGCTTTAAATCAAGGACAATATCTACTAATTTTGGTGCAATAGGCTTTACGGTACGTCTGGTAGAGGCGATTCTGTTTCAGTTTTTGCAGATTAATTACTTCAAAAGAAGTAATTTTCAAGCTATAGTTACAAAATCTTTTACATGTATTGATTTGAAGTATATCTAACATGCATCCAAATTTGGTTTCTATTGATTGTATTGTTCATTTCCTGGCGCTGTTGAAGGTGCTAACTTTTCATGTTATCAGTTGCAATTCTCTTTCAATGATCACGAAATTTAGTACAAACAGTACCTCCCATACAACGACCAGATCTACCAATTTTGGTTTCGATTGGTCAATTTGAACAAAAGGTCAATTTTCGCCTACCTTCTACTCACTTCCGTACACTAGATTTGAACACGGACACTAAAATCTTTGCTAATATTTTCGTAATCAGCAGGTAGACAACTGCGTTATATACCTACTTCGTTTTGCAGTGTAGGAGATTTTTTTTCTTTGTGTAATCCACAATTCTTGTCACTGCAGAAAAGAGAACTATTGAATTATTTCCTAAAACTGTATTAATTAGAACTTAGATTAATTTTTCATTTTTCAAAAAAATAATGATTTTTGACTCAAAAATTAAAAATTTTTTCATCAAATATTTTGAAAACATGTTACAAAATCAGTATATTTTATCGCACCCTTCGTATTTGTGTGATATTGGTAATTTTTTGCAAAAAATGTAAATATTATATATAATATTTTATTAAAAGAATATTGGTGATCGAGGTGATTTAAAAAAAAAGAAAATCTACTTTTGTTTTTGCAAAGCTTGCTGGGCAAGGGTTTTTTTGATTTTTTTTTTTTCTTAAATGAAGAAAAAATTGAAATTGTCTGCATTAATTTAGGCAAATCAATGTAAAATTATGGAATAGAAAGAGATATAATAATGAAATAAAAATCATGAGTTGAGAAATGAAGAAGGTTGGTGTTTTGAAAACTGACTTTATATTGACAAAAACGGTTTTCATCTTCTCTTCATGGCCATAGAGAATAAAGTTGCGTTTGATTATTCGTTTTCAACAACTACTTTTCCTATAAAGTTAAAATTAATTTAGCCATTTTTATTGTAAAAATCTTTCTTTTGCAAAGATTGAGCTTATATCTTTAACAAAATCTTGACTGTAGTTTTGTTTTTTTTTTTAAATATATCATTCAAGTCATGGGGAGACGGATTACGTGGCTATTACCCGGATTTGGGGTGACAGAAAGGTTTGGGAGTCAAAATGAAACAATAAATAAATCCAAAAACATATTCTAAGCGTTCAGTTTCACTCAGTATTAGTGTGAATAACCGTAATGAGGGGGTACAGATGGAAGAAATTCCCTTCTGTGAGGAGAAAAGTGCCCAGTTTTTTCTAAGGTTATTTAAAATTCGAAAATTACGAAGTACGTTTTCTCCATTGGTGATTTAGTAAATGTTTGCATTACATCAGCATGGGTTTCAAAAAGTAAAGATAATTGCGTCGGTAACTAAAGGCTAAGATTTGAACCTCTGCTGAGACGATTATCGCCAAAAAACTGGTGAAATGCAACAAAAAGGCAAACTGTTGATAAGCTTTTATTTAGTTGCGGCCTGGTTTTCTCAGATTTTCCCCCTCTTCATCCGCAGTAGTAACACGTTTGCGTGAGGTTGTATGATCTAACATTTGTGAACGTACATGTCGAATATGTTACATAGAGGTGAAATGGTCTGGTCTCAGTATTTTGCTGTAGCTCCACATAGGGCATTTGCGAATTCATTGGCTGTGGGACGAGTAAGGAGGGAGTAGGGAGTAGGTTAATCATAACGTTGTTTTCTTCTTTCGCTAGAATATGGTGATGACTTTTTGTATACAATCGGCATCAAAAGTTTCCTAGTATGATGCTCATTCTGGGACTCAAACTCAAACAGCTACAATATTGCATGTAAAAAAATGGTCGACTACACCCATAACTATTCTTGTCACTGACGAGACTCAGTGTCAATTACGGTTTCATTTTATTGAGACATGGTTATGGTTCCCGCATGGATTTTCTATTTTAGAAGTTATTGATTTTTGTACTGGTGGAAAAAAAAGAAATGTTTTGAATTATATTGCGCCAACATAAGTGTTCCATTTAACAATATAATGAAATCCACAATAAATTTTCTGTCACTCAGAAAATATGTTCCATTTCTTCGTCAATTTAATTTTTTTCTATACAGTATAATAAACAGCCTACCTACCTATTCTTCACAGAAAAATAAAAAAAAAACTGATGAAACTGACACTTTATTACACGGCGAGGGAAAAAGAGAGAAAGCATTATACAATGAGGGTCATGGTCTACTTCCGATGGCAGAAATTAAGTTATAATCTCGTTAGGACAGCTCGTAAATTTATTTCCAATTCGAATGTACGTTTTCACTTCTTCTCAAATAGAATACCTATCTCTAGACATCAAGCATTTATATTATTTCTATCAAATTGAAATCTAATATATCTGTCTGTACGTGCCTCAATTAGTACCTCTTTAAAAACCAATTCCTTACCTTCTTTATCAACCACAATTCATCAGATACTGATCCACAATATAGTTAATTCTTATGTGCTAGCATTTTTCTCAAATTATGTTGGTTTTTTTTGGTTTTTTTTACGGTCAATATTTACATTTGAGTTTGAATTGGTGGCCATAAAACAGTCGTAAAAGAAAAATTGTGTGTCTTTCGATGTGTACGTACTTTCTGGCGGGTGGAAGTCGTTATAATTTTAATCCACTTAAAAAATAATCGACATTATGGCTGAGACAAATAAAATGTCATCAGTTAAAAAGAACATTTTCTTACGAGAGTCGTATCGAAAAAACGAACGTAAAAGTGGTGAAATTTTTGGGATGTAGGTACAAGCTTTTTCTTAATCAACAAAAAAGTTAAAATTTTTTTTTTTTTCTTTTTTCCCTCTTTCTTCGCAAAGAGTTTATAATCATAAAATACTAACAAGAAAGAGGTACCAGATTTGTGGAAAAAGGAGAAAACAATAAAATTTCGTGGTTTAATTGATTTTTAAAAAGTTTTTATATTTCTTTGAACATTCAAACCAGTCCCCTGTACAAACACATGTATTAAATTCCGAATTTATGAATTGGTTAGTGCCAGCTAAGGAAAATCATTTTTTGAAGATTTACAGTTTCGCTCAAAAATAGGTTCAACAAAGAAGCTGTATAAAAATGTGTGGAATACCTTGTTGTGAGAGATATTCTCACCAGAAGGAAATTCAACAGAATTTAAGCGTGTTCAGCCACTTCGTACACAAGTACGGGTAAGCCAAAACCAAGGCGAACACTGGCGATTTTAGAGCCGGTTCGGGTGGTTTATATACGGCTTATTTACACGCACACAAACACACATACGTAAGAGAATACGTACGTTGGTGAGAATGGCCAGGTCGCATCATCACCTATCGAGATAAGAGATGGCTGACCAATTCGTGTACGAATCGTGACATCATCTTATTGTGTCACAATTCGGTACTCGTACATTACCTGCAAGTACATACAGGTAATTACGATCGAACGAGTTTTGTGTGTTTAACGTCACAAGGACAATTATTTTCCTGCCCTTTGGGGCGGCGACTGTCGTCAAGGGGTCCAAGCCCCTTTACCTCATACCAATGAGTCCCCACAGCTACTCCCCCCCAGTTTTTGCGCCGCAAAAATGATCAAATTGCGCAGGCCTGGGGGGACTTGCAGGTTTATAAGTGCCTCTTCTGGTCTGCCTCCCACTTGGCCAGTGCGCTTCCAACTGCAGCGCCAACGCACTCGTATGATTGTTGCCTTGCGTCGGCGCGCACCTGGTATTGGGCGCAACTGCCTTCTCCCCTACGCCTAGGTGGACAATTTTTTGTATAGGCATATGGGTGGTGGCGGGAGTGAAGGGGCAGCGGTCCCGTGAAGAGTGGCTTTCTTAGCATCGGGGAGTTCGACGTCTCTAATGCTAAGGCGGCCATCTTCGCCTTTTTGTTTGCTGCCCACTCAGCCATGAAGAGGAACTTCATTGGCTCCCTGGTCTCTGTGGGTTTCAGCTCCAATCTCGGGGATTCCGGAATTGGGGTTGATTCCGTTGGTGACTGTGGAGGAGAGACTATTGGGGGAATCGGAGTTGTCATCTCCGCTAGGACTTTGTCTACAGGAGGAGCTGTGTCCATGAGCAGCTCCTCCTCTATCCGGTCAAGCTCCATCTTCTGCTCGGTCTTCTGCTGAGTTTGTAAAGACTCAGCAGTTTTCCGGGCAAATTGGGAGGTGGTGGACCTTAGGATGGTATCGGTTGGCAGCGACATTAGAATGGGTTGTTTAAGGAAAAAGGAACCAAGAATATTTCAGAAAACACGTCCAAGATCTCTGGGGGTTCTGAAGTGGGTGATTTTACTTCAGTTTTCAATTTACCATTACAGTTATGTTTCATTATTTTTGCATCTTCTTATCAGCATCTAGAGGGGATAGCGCTTAAAATTCTCGACCGTATGTAAGTTTTCTAGTTAAGTTCTGATTGGTTTAAGCAAAGTTATGCCTGAAATAAACTCATAGAATATATTTTTCGAATTTTTATTACAAAGGAATCTCTGCTTGTGACGTCACAACGTTGAGATTATCTTTGTGTTTAATGGTAAACGCACGTTGTGAAGTTTATTTCCATATCGCACGTGGATTTGTTTATTCCTGTCATTTTCTTTTTGTTGGCATTCCTCGTTTGCTTATCTCCGGAGTTTCTTTTGTCTCACAGAGTTCCGATTTTTGTCGCATATTTTTAGCGGGTTTAAACTTACGTAGCAGATATTACTTTTTCATGAGTAAATTTTATTTTCTTCGCATTAACCTCTCAGACATGCGAGAAGTGTGGGAATTTTTACATTTTTTACTGCTAGGGGGCCTCCCTCTTTTTTGTTGACATAAGGGGGCCTCAGGATCGAATGTTTTAGTGGTAACATCGTCCAAAAATCTTACCGACTTTTTTAATGTTTTCTGTTGTGAATTATTTGTTTCACTTTTTTTGACAGATTCTTCAGTATTTGTTTGGGAATCTGTCTGGATATTTTCTAGGTTCTCTCTTTGCAATCTTTTTATTCTTTTATCGTCACTTACCATGTATACAGGCTTCAATCTGTCGATTGAAATTGTTCGAGGTTCGCCTGCAATGAGTATCACAAAGTTTTTCTCATCTCGTGATACTACTTTGTAAGGACAGGTGTATGGCTTCTCCAGCGCAGATCTCATTTTTTTGTCTCTAACAAATACGTGTGAAGTATTGGCCAAGTGTTTTGAGCCGTAAATCTTGGGCTGGCCATGGCGAGCTGCCTGTCTTAGGAAATTGTTGGCATCATCTCTTATATTTTGTACCATGATTTCGGGGCTAACTTCCTTCGATTCTGTGAAGAAGTCCCCTGGAAGGCGTAGCTCTTTGTCAAATGCTAATTGCGCTGCAGAGTGACCTGTATCAGTTTGTAGGGCAGATCGAAGGCCTAAGAGGATGGAAGGGAGTACGTCTACCCATCTCTTGGTATCATGAGACATGATAGAGGCTTTGAGAGCTCTATGCCATCTCTCGATTTTGCCATTGGCTTGAGGATGGTAAGCTGTGGTATGACTGTGTTGAACACCAAGCTTATTAGACAGCTCTTTAAAGAGCAAGCTCTCAAACTGGTGACCTTGATCCATAATTATGACTTCTGGTACTTCATACGTCGCAATCCAGGTATCGTATAACCTTGCAGCTACTGTAGGAGCTGACATCTCATGTAAAGGGATTGCTTCTGGCCATCGTGTTGTCCTGTCTATTATCATCAACAGGTATCTGTGTCCTTGAGATGATGGAAATGGGCCTACCAAGTCCATATGTACAGTTTTAAACTGCTCCGTTTGTTTGAAGGATTTGAGGGGCGAGCGAGTGTGTCTTCCTACTTTGGATTCTTGGGAGTTCAGGCAACTGCGAGCCCATTTGTTGCAGTCAGACTTCATTCGTGGCCATACAAACCTTGCCGAAATTAATTTAGCACTACATTTTGGCCCAGCATGTGACAGATTATGTACACTGTTGAAAGCCAACCTGCGATATTTTATCGGTAGAAATGGCCTATTCTTACCTATACTGACGTCACATGTTAATAAAACATCAGTACCGGGAATTTTTCGCTGTCTCAATTTGAGAGTAGTATCATCGTTCGATAACAACTCTTGCAATTCTGCATCCTTAAGCTGTGCTTTAGCTATTTCAGCATAAGGTAATTGGACAGGAGCCGAGATAGCTTCGATTCTACTCAAGGCATCAGCTGGAGTGTTAAGTTCTCCACTTATATACTGAATGTCGGTAGTCAATTGACCAATGTAGTCTAATTGTCGTGCTCTTCTCGGTGATGCCAGTTCTGCTTTTTGTGTGAAGGCATATGTTAGGGGTTTATGGTCGGTATACACAGAAAAACATCTACCCTCTAATTGGTGCCTGAAATGCGTCAACGCAGCAAAAATTCCGAGCAATTCCCTATCGTATGTGCTATAGTTCTTTTCTGTTTTTGAGAGCTTCCTCGAAAAGAAAGCTAGTGGTAACTTCTTGTTGTCTTTATCCAATTGATACAGAGTTGCACCAATAGCAAAATCAGATGCATCGGTACTCACGCATAATGGCAGACTTTTGTCTGGATGAGCCAATAGAGTTGCATTTGCCAGTGTATCTTTGATTTTCTCAAAGGCCTGTTCGGCTTCTTCATTCCATTCGAGTGGAGTCTTATCTTTCTTTTTACTTGTCTTTATTAGTGCAAACAGCTTACTTTGTTCGGCTGCTGCGAAGGTAATTGAATAGTCCAAAGGGGGTTATAACCTCTGTCTTTGGTACATCCTGGTTAGCCATAGGAATTTGGTGGAATGCCCAGTTGATGTCAATTTTGGTGAACATCGTTTTACCCTTCATGTTTGCGTTGAAGTCTATTATATTGGGGACTGGGTAGCAATCAGGAACTGTTATGGCATTTAAGGCCCTGTAGTCTCCAACAATTCGCCACTCTCCACTTGCCTTTTTCATCATGTGGATAGGAGAGCTCCATGAGCTTTTTGAGGGGCGACATACGCCCTCCTCAATGATGCAATGGAAGTACTCTCTTGCCGCTTTGAGTTTGTCGGGAAATAACCTCCGTGCTCTAGCATGGCAAGGCTGTCCTTTGGTTTTGATGTAATGAACCATGTCGTGTTTGTACGTAGGATGCCTGCAAATAGAGGGTTGAGTGACTCCAGGATAGTCAGACAGGATCCGTAAGAGTTGTCCGTCGACTTTGGTACAGCTGGATATGTTTGTGTCCAGTCTGTAAGCTAGCATTTTGCCATCCACACAATGTTTAGATTCACTATCGATCAATTTGCCTTGTTTGAGGTCAATGATCAGGCCATAATGTGCAAGGAAATCTGCACCCAGGATCGGGTTTGGAACATCTGCAACCGTGAAGGACCACGTCATATTTTCCTTAAGTCCGATGTCAACTTTGCTGGTCTCAAGTCCGTAAGCTGGAAGGTTTTGACCATTCACAGTACGGAGATAGTACTTCGGAGGAAGTACTTTTTGGTTTTTATTTACTGGCAATATACTCAAGTCTGCACCCGAGTCTATCAAGTACCATCTCCTATTTGTCCTGTCCTTTATGAACAGGCGGCATGAGTGTTTTTCCGAGGGGTCTTTGGCCGCATAGATGGCCCCTCGTTCTAGTTTGACGCTTCCTTGTTGTAGGATTTACCCCACCATTTGCACCTGTTGTTGCATTTGGTGGCTTCTGCGCCAAACCGGTTGTGAAAAAAGCAACTTTTATCATCCCAATTTTGAGACTGGTTTTTGGGAGATGATGTTCTTGGGGGAGTTGAACTCTGACCCCTGTTACTGGAAATCGATCTTCGGTCTCTGGACTGGGACTGTTGTCCTCTGCTATTTCCACTGTTGTTGTTGCTTCTACTTTTGGATCATTGTCACTTCATCGGTCAACTGAGCTATTTGGGCTCAAAGTTGAGCGAGTTCTCCAGTCTCTGCAGACACTGTACTGACCACGGGCTTTGACCGGGTGTATTCGAGTGCATTATCTGTGGATTTCGCAAGGAAGTCCAAGTCTGCGGATGTGTTTATCACGGTCAAACCTACAGCAGCTAGGCATTGCACAACACTCTGAGAAAGTTGTTTGCAAAATTGATTGCCTATGACTGAAGGGGCTACTATGTTATCCGCCTTCTGCCTCAATTTCGCCATGAAGATTGAGGGTTTGTCATCCCCCATCTTCATACCACCCATCACATCATCGATTATTTGGTTTTTCGTTTTTCCAAACACATTCTTTATCTTCTTGACAAACCAGGCATATTTGTCATCTTCTGTCAAAGGGCATTCCATAATATCCGGAATGTGGTGGATTATCTGTGGGGGCATGCCTCCACAGATGTGTAGATACCGCTGGTTCAGAGTTATGTTCTCGTTCTTGAACCTGCCTTCCAAGAGTTTCAACCACAAGTCTACCTCATTGGGCAGAAATTCCGGGATTTTTATCCTTCGTTTGTAGAAGTTGGGGTTCTGTCCTGGCTGTAATTGCAAAATCTGCATAATTTGCGCCAAGACTTCGGGTTTCAGCTGTGGCTGACTACTACCTCCCTTTGATGGTTGTGGGTTTTTGGTTGGTGGTGGGACCATTGCTGTGTCTTTCTGATGACAAGCGTATTCCACAGAACTACTTCCTTCCTTGCTGGTTGAAAACACTGGCTCCTGTTTTTGTAGGACAGGTGTTTTTGGGTCAGAACTTTGGATTAAAGTTCGACCACTTCTAAATGTTTTAACTGCTAGTTGATCTTTATTTATTGCAGTTCCCAGTCGTGCTAACTCTGGGTGTTGAGGTCCTTCTTCCAGATTTGGTAAATTCTTGGAGTGTCGAGTCGAAGTTGGGATGGTTGGTTGATGAGTCCAACCTTCTTCCTCCAGGTCTACTGTCTGGTTTCTCTTTGTTTGTATATTTTAAAGAGAGGGGTATAAATTCCCAATTCAGCAGACTCTACTTTGACAACCTTAAGGTGTCTTAGTCTGCAAAAAAATATTTTTTATTTACCGAGCAAGCGAGTTTCTTGCCAGCGCACCGCACCAATTTTTATAAAAGCGCAATGCGCCTAAGGACACCTCACAATGTATCCAAAAATCACGTCGGGGTCACCACTGTGGAATACCTTGTTGTGAGAGATATTCTCACCAGAAGGAAATTCTACAGAATTTAAGCGTGTTCAGCCACTTCGTACATAAATACGGGTAAGCCAGAACCAGACCGAACACTGGCAATTTTAGAGCCGATTTGGGTGGTTTATATAGGGCTTCTTTACACGCACACAAACACACATATGTAAGGTAATATGTACATTGGTGAGAACGGCCAAGTCACATCATCCCCTATCAAGATAAGAGATTGTTGGCTGGTTCTTGTACGAATCGTGACACATCTTATTGTGTCACAATTTGGTATTCGTACATTACCTGCAAGTATATATAGGTAATTACGATCGAACGTAATTTGGGTGTTTAACGTCACAAGGATGATTATTTGCCTGCCCTTTGGGGCGGCGACTGTTGTCGAGGGGTCCTAACCCCTTTTCCTCATACCGGTGAGTCCCCACAATTTTCATCTCTAGTTATATAACATTTGGGCTTTGGTTGAGGAATTTTTAGTTTATTTGAAATGTTTCAACTATGGTAAACCACTTTCATTGAATTAAAGGAAAATATAGACCACGAAGGACTCTATACAAGATAAAATACGACGAAAATTCCTGCGTTCGCACTTTAGCCATGGCTTAAAAATATTTTTTGTAGAATAATTGACCAACGATTTATGCAAAAAACTGCGTCAAAAATGAAGGTATTCAGTACTGAGAAAAAATAAGTAAAAACTGTATACTAACCGAGGGAACATGCTAAAATTCACAATAAATTTATTGTTGATAAGAAATCTTTCTTTTTAATTACAGGAAAAAAATCAGGTTTTTATGATTTTTCTTCACTCCAGGGTTGCAAACTCTGGCAGAAGAAAATACAGGCAAATAAACTTTTTTTTTTCATTGCTCCCAGTCCATTTTCCAAAGTTTGCCAGTTCTAAATTTTTGCCCACTTCACTCTCATTCAAAAAGGTCTCCAGTAGCGTTTTATGCTTGCTTGCTCTCTCATTGCACCCTTTATACTGGTAATACTGGCAACACTAATGAAATACCGGCACTGATTCTTCCTTTTTTTTGTACCGGCGGCAGTGTCTAAATACCATTGGCAACCCCGCTTCACTCTCACATCCATACGTGACATTTTTATACCAATATTTCTGGATGGATTCTCCAAAATCCATTTCTACTATAATATTAGCTTTTGAAAAAATCTGTATTAAACCTTTTCCAAGTTCATTGACCTTAAAACTTTCCTCCAATTTCGAACTTTCCTTTAAAAAGTTTCTCTTACACTTTGGTAGATATGAAAATTATGTTTGGAGTTTGATTTATTCTCAGGTAGTTATACTATCATCACCCATCGAAATAGAATAATAATTTTTCAGAAATTATTGCAGTGGATTAAATTAAAATATGTAGTGAGTGTCCGAAAGATTTTGTCATACGATCGAAAAGAGGTAGGGGAGATCCCCATATTCTAGAATCTAGGGGCATATTCTTTGAGTATGTGGGGTATGCGCCACATACCTAGATAGTTTTTAATGCGAAAATTTTAAACTCTAATAGTCAGTGACCTAAATAAAATAAATTTGAAAAAAAAAGAAATATCAATCTGATGAATAAATTAATAAAGTAGCTAACTTTTTTTCTTTGCTATGTTCATAAATATTAAATAAAAAAATATTAATTTTATTTTCGCATAGATAAGTATATAATACGAGTGCGTTTGACAAAAGGTATGCGATTGTCTAAGCACATACCTCTCAATACTAAAGTCTATTGGAAAAACAGGCGTGCGCAACTGAATACTGAATCCCTGGAACTGGTTTTAAGGACGTGAGAGCATGCTCTCTATGAAACGCATACCCTGTTTTCTAAACCTCACAAATACACTTATAATAGAATTATTCTCGGCTTCTAATAAACTCAATCGCAACCTCTAGTTATCTCTTACCAAATGTAACCTATAAAGGAAATAATTTTAACTTGATTTTATAAATTTTCAAACTTGATTTTCATCAAAACTATTCAATTTTTACAGAATGATTATGTATACCTCTTTTATATATTTTTTTTACCAAAAATAAAATGGTGATACTCATTTTCCATTACAACCAAGGTGTAAAAAGATATGGCTATTTAAATACGTGCAAAATTTCCTTCCTTCCTCCCAAATATGGGTGAATCTTAAAAAGCTAGGCGAAAATGAATAACATAAATAAGCTCCATTATACCAAATTTCATTAGTTTTTATCAAATTTTGAAGATGTTTTCTCCTTTGATGAGGAGAGGTTATAACTGGAAAAGGAAACATTCTTAGCATTTTGTAGAAGAAATTTTTTAGTTTTTTCTTCATCAAAAATCGATTTAGGAGGTTATAGGTTGCTCAACTTCCTGGCCCCTTGTATATCATTCAGCGCAACTGGTAGAATTTGAAATATATTTACATTTTGAAGTGTACCTATCTTGTTTTCGGTGCACTTCTCACCATTCTTGGTTTTTGAGGTATCATTAATTTTTCAGTTTAGCCCATTTCTAATTATCAAATCGCAAGTACCTATAGTGACTTAGTATCAAAAAATTCATCTAAACTTAGCAATATTAAATCATTCCCCTGATCTTAGAGGTTCTGTAAAGTTTAGATTCATTTATCTGCAAGCTCATTTCTCTCTACCCAAACTCTGTGTGAAATTCTTATACTTTATATCTCGAAAGTTTTTGCACAGGTGCTAAATTTTCAAGCAGCTATGATGATCAGCGCGACTGAATTACGAATGTCAACTGACTGAATGGTTAAAAAAATTCCAGATCATATTTTCTCTATATTCTGCTTAGATACGTGATTTAATATCATTTTCTTTGAATACCTATTTTTCGAAATAATTCAAAAAAAATCATAAAATGTTTTTATAAACGTAGTAGCTAGGTAGAATTAAGTACGATATACTGTTCAGACTAATATGTTCAGCCTCCAGTAAATTGGTACTTTTTTTTTTTTTTTTAGATTTTTTGTCTAATTATTGTAGTGGCTGTACTCATGAAGGATTGATGTGGAAATCTAAATAAATTTTCCATTAATTTGTGCTTTTCCTTTCCTTTAATTTTCGAACCTCCTGGATGTTTAAAAAATTATGTGGAATGTAGATTCCATTAAAATTTTTTTTCTTTTCAGTATTACCAACTTCAGATCTCTAACTTAAATCATGGCTGAAGAATCATCGAGTGAAAGAGGAGTGATTTTTAGATTTTCAATCAATTTTTATTTTTATCATTCGTTTATTTGTTGGTTCTTAATTTTAATTTATGTGCTAGAATATTCTTTTCGGTTTATTTCCTTTTTCAATCCCCAAAAAATATGTACGAGTTTTATATTAAAATTTCAGGAGAAAAATAGGTCATTATTTCTTTCATAATAGTATATTAACGACATTGCTCCTGGTGTTGGGCAATTAACTGATACATTTTGTAAGCCCACCTGTGAAGTCTGAGATCTCGCTCTTCAAAATTTCATCTTTCACTTCGAGAATACTCTTAAGAAAAAATTTATTCATTGAGAAGAAACTATATTCACCTGGTGTAGCATCAATTAATGTATTGAAAGTCACAACACATGAAATAGACACAGCATATGCGATTTCAGATTAAAAAGTTTCAATTAAATTTAATTTAAAATTAAAAAAAAAAATTGTTCCGATGTTAATTTAAGTTACTATTTTTCGATTTTTATACCCGGCAATTACTAAATTAACGAACTGCACGCATTTGCGAATAAACGCACAACTAAACGAATTGAACGAATCAATCTTCCAGCAGAAGCAGCAGCAGTTGAATCGTCGTTTTCGTTTTTCCCTGGCCTCACTCTAATTGTTTTTCCCTCCATTTACTTACCAATTTTTTCTTTTTTTTTTCTTTCTTCCTAAACCGAGAAGTATATTCTACTCTACATTTTCACCAACACACTCCAGCAGCAGGTCTTTCTTTCACCTCTCCAACCTTCTCCAGTCGTATGTCTGTATTACTGTACCCACCGCTTCTGCACCACTGGCAGATATCGCAGTAACTCTTTATTCTGTTGCCGTGTTGTGTTTATCGGGTCTTCGCTTTTTTCTTTCTTTCTCTCTCTCTCTCGCTCTCGCTCTGTCATGATGCATGCACGTTCGTTGGCAGCCGGTTTGGCATGTCTAGTCTGGTCTTGTCTTGTCTTGCATCTCTTGCTGGCTGTGTGGTTAGTGTAATACAGCCACAAACCCAACTGACCGTTCGCAAAAAAAAAAAAAAAAAAAAGAAAGAAAGAAAAAGAATTGGCTATTGCATTGTGAATTTGTACTCTGTTATTATCATCGCGATGCTACATAAAAGTAGAAAAACAGAAATAGAAAAAAAAAAGGCATTGTGTATTTTCTTTTACTGACTTACGTACCAGGAGAAATTGTTCAGGCGAACAGGCGGACACAATGAAGGATGGTCAACTCATTAAATTAAAACTAACGACCGTTTGTCGCGAATTTTTTTTTTTTTGTAAGCGTATAAGTGTACAGAAAATTATTACCTAAAATTGAGGATCTATGAATCAGCCTACGGCGAATTTCATCGGTGGTTGCTTATACATTTAAGAAGCCTTAGCCTTCCCTTTGGATTGGAAAATAGGTAAGTACAGTTACCTACCTATTTATGGAAAGACATTAATTTAAAACTCATTTAACCGAGAAGAAATACAATTTACAATCGACTAGAATAAGGCTAAAATGAATTTCACTGAAGCACTTCAGTGGAAATTATGGTCATAATGCAGGCAGATTAATTACTATATTTAAAACACCATATTTTAGCATGAAATTAATACTTTTAAAATTGAGCGTATTTTCAGCAAATATTTTTTATATTAGCACCAGCGAATAAAAAGAATGTTTGACAGGGATGAAAACATAAAATTTTTCAAGTTAGTCAGCATATTACATAATAACTGAAACGAAGACTAGGTTCAATCCAAGGTATAAGGTTGTGTGTGAAATTGAATTCATGTAACAAGAATTGGTGGTATGGGTAACTACTTACATAATGGTCTTATATCAATGTGATTGGATGATTGAGACGTGGCTGAGCAATATATACGCATAAGGAATGCATCTACTCGAAAAACAAAATTAGCTCACAATTAGTGCAGAGTCGATATTAATCAGGGTCTATTTTTATAAGCTCTTATTGTAGACTGTTCGTTGATTTTTTTTTTTGCAAGATCAATTCAATTTATTTCACTTTTCGACGTGAAATTGAAGACAAGTACATTCCAAGTTGAATTACTCATCCTTGAAGAAGTTATTACCTATCGCTTCGGTCTTCAATATATTTAATGAATGCTTACCAAGGATGAAGACCATATTTTTAAAGTAGCTCCCACTACAGATATCATAGGTAACACGCTTTGGACATGGTGATTTGAAAAATACAACTCACTATTATGAAGCTTTTTTTGCCCTGTGCAAAGGGAAGAGAAGTTATGAAAGTATGGGGGAAGGCTAAGCTTCCAAAATCTGATAAGGCCCTCCAATAAAAATCAAAAATACATGCCTATCATATCATTTCCACCAAAAAATAATTCTCTTTATTTTCGTTAGAAAAAAAATTGATAAGTGCTCGAATTCTTCTCCTCCCCCCAGAAGTTTTGTCCTAGCTTGGACTTAAAATTCCTTGAGACTAGTGGCGACGACTTGATGAAATTATTGGGAGGGTCTGTGAATAAAATGTGCTAATCTCTTGACGGAAATTCAACTAAAGACGAGCCAAGGGGAAGGGGCTATGATTGAAATTTTGAAGCCAAAATTACAACCCCTCCAAACTTTATCCTGAATGAGCCATTCATCCCTCTCTTCAGACTTAAAAAGAAGGTCGAGTAGATTCCACTAATCATTGCAAGGCTAGGACCTTTGAAAATTACAGTTTTATACCCTCATTTCATTCGATTTTGAAAACTTTTATTCTACACATGCTGATGAATAGATAGAATAAATAACCTATCTTTAAGACCATTCAGCCCAATGAAACACACATCAAATACACAAAAAGGTAACAAAAATATATTTTCAAAGTGACTACTTAAATTACAAACTTACAAAGAAACAAATACGAATATTCACGATCACGTAAATTAAGGGCCAAAACTTGGTTAAGAATAAATTTAAAAAATGGTACAAAAAAACCAGTACGAAAATTTAAATACTTAAGTGTCGTTGTGGCTGTACTCATGAAGGATTGATGTGGAAATCTAAATAAATTTTCCATTAATTTGTGCTTTTCCTTTCCTTTAATTTTCGAACCCCCTGGATGTTTAAAAAATTATGTGGAATGTAGATTCCATTAAAATTTTTTTTCTTTTCAGTATTACTAACTTCAGATCTATAACTTAAATCATGGCTGAAGAATCATCGAGTGAAAGAGGAGTGATTTTTAGATTTTCAAAACGAAAAATTTTCAATCAATTTTTATTTTTATCATTCGTTTATTTTTTGACTGCTGAAGATATGATAGGAAAATTAAACGAATAGCAGATTTCTGCAACCCCTCTTTTTAATGATACCAATTTCAGCTTTCTAGCTTAAATGGTGGCTGAGGAATCGTTGAGTGAAAAGGGAGAGGTTTCCAAATTCCAAAAAATAGAAAATTTTCAAATATTTACCTACGTTTTTATAGTTTGTTTATTTCCAAATTACTAAAAATGATTAGAAAACTACATAAAAATTTTTTAAATTTTATCCTCTTTCCAACAACACCAACCCCAGCTCTCTAGCTTAAATAGAGGCTAAGTAATAATCGAATGAAATATAAGCAGTTTTTTTCAAAAATAAAATGTTCTGTTCAACTTCAACTGACAAGGGGTACGCACACAACTACACACCTACACATACAAAGACATATCAACGAGACGTAAGATCGACAGAGTTATAGTCTGATGCTGGTAAGTTTCATGTAGCCCCTACCGAGAGCTAAAATCAAAAGGAAGCATAAAAACGCATAAATATCAGCATTCAAGTCTCACGTCATTCGTAAAAAATCACGAAAAATTTGGTACAAATATTAAAGATAGATTATTGAAAATCAAAGAGAAAAAGATAATAATTAAGACGTGAAAAATGATAAAAAATCGTCCCGGCTATCATAACAAGACGGTAGAAGTTAATATACATTGGTAATTTGACATATTTACAATTCATAATTCCAAGGTATACACAACTGGCCGTCTGACATGACGCTATAGTATTTGGCAACATATAGATGCGAATTAGCTAGAAGCTCGCGGAGCTCGTTTTTGTGACGTAACAACCGCGAACAACAGCTGATCATCATATCGGGTGGAATGCAATCATCCTTTTGCAGAAGACCAAGCTGAAGCTCGTCGATACATTGGAGTTGCAGATCTTTTTCGAGGTGTTTGTGACTGAAAAAAAAAAAAAAAAAATTAGGAACATGGCGACTGCAATATAAAAGATAATTGTAACAATTAATTCATTTGAAATAATGTCAGCTAGTTCACATTTTGATTTCAATTGGGAAAGAGGATGCGGCACAATCGAGGAATTCAATTCAATTCCAACTGAAATAGTTTACATACTATTCCACGAGTGAAGAGACTTGTTCAAATATGTGCTAAGTTGTATGTGGCGACGAGGCAGCAATCGCCACACACAAAATGTCTCATAAATGGAAAATTGAAACTTCCCCTAAAATAATAAAATTTTCCAATTCGATAAGTAATGTATTTTATTAGCTGGAAACTTAAATACCATAATAATACAGTTTTTATTTTTATTTTTATTTTTATTTTTATTAACTCGGTACATTGATTGTTAGTACTTTGGTGGAATATGAAAGAGACAATATTTTGAAAAGGGCAACACTTGAGAGTTAATAACATCGCTGTTCTGAAATGTTCATAGAAAGGCAGTAGCTGTAAGTGGAGGTTAACCATGTTTAACTCTTTTGATTGATCGTCATTCAGCCAACCATGGTAACAGAAAATAGGACGATTTTACTCGTGTTTCATTCAGGGCCGAATGCGAGAACGATACTTAATTAACAACTCTTTCTTAACAATTAATTACCTACATGGACATGAATACATGTATACAATTAATATTAGAAAAATTGAAGGAGTTATACAAGTATCGTTCTTGCATTCGGCTCAGGCTCTTGTTTTTTTTTCCTCTCTCCTTACATTCTCAAAACTTCACAATCATCGTTCACAAACGAAATTCGAAGTCTTTTTGGAAACGGCTCTGATGATCTGCCACTATGAAATTTATATTCATTTTAAAGCTAACAAATTTCTCTTGTTTTTTGGAATTTTCAAAGTTATAAAGTACTTACGAAACGTCTGTCAAACTTAAAATAGCAGTATTCAACAAAATCGGAGCAATAAGTGATAGAATACCTACGTAAAAGAGATACTCAACTTCCAATTTCAAGTGTACATGCATGTACACGAAATTGCTTAGCATTTCTTTGGTTGAAGTAATTTTGAAACGCCAGGAATCGACTGTTAAATTTCAGTGGTAGGCAGTTCTTTTATGACTGATGAGACGAGTAAATATTGTTAAGCCTACAGTCACACTGAAGGAACTATAAAAGTTCTAAGTTTCAAACATTCAATGATTTTTTCTTTCTTTTAGCTGAAAATAAATGAAACTTCAAAATTTTTTAATCATTCCTTCAATATGGAACAAAAGACACATGTAGATAATAACATTTCTTACTGTTTTCATCAAGCACATACTGGTTTTACGAAGTTGAATAGCTGATTCCTCGCTTTTAAAAATTACTTCTAACAATGAAAACACTAGGCAACTTCATGTATATACATACACAAAAATTAGAATATCTTCTTTACGAAGACATTTTATTACTTAATAATCATTATTCTACAGAGTAGTAAGTTTAGCAGATGTTTCATGAAACACCCAATACATGACTTTAACTCAAAATAATTGAATAAAAAAAAAAACTGAATCGTTTCCTCCCTCCCTTACCTTTGGTAGTGTTCGTTCAATTTTCTAGCTTCTTCCAAATGCTCGGCAATGAAATTAACCAACAAAAATGAAGGACACGATGCTGGAACAATGAACTGACCTGTCGGCGACACCATTAATGGACCAGCTTCGCTATAAAATGTCATATTTTCAAGTGTCGAACATCAAAATACGCTCCATTATTAGAGAGAATTAAAGTGAATCAAAAATATGTAGTACTTACGTCTCAACTACTAACTCATAATCAGAAAGTGATTGTGGCCAGCTTCTTGGATATCCATATCGTCCTACATGATCACTCAGCGTAGTCGTCAATCTTCTCAAATTTTTTTCGTATTTTTTCGCCATAGTTTGAGGCTGAAACTTCCTGGAAAATAAAGGGAAAAAATGATTAATATTTACACGAGATACAGACTTCAACTTGTAGACAGTAATGAAAAAAAAAAGATCAACAATCACCTTCTTACAACTTTAATGTCACGTAGGACTCTAGATACTGATTTTTCGAACGATGGTAACGTCAGTAGAACAGCGTCTTCCAAGGGAATTTTCTTTATAAACTATGTAACAGAGCAAACATTTTGATTAGCTGAGGTGTGGAACCTGGTATACGAATTCGCAGCGGTAACAAGCAAAAATCAAGATAAAATGAAAGAAAACCGCTGAGAGAACAACGGGCGTGAACAGGAGAATTTGTGTATATAGGAGAAATAAAATAATTTTCCTAAATTCTTGCATAATAGGTACAACTTTTGAAAATTAAATAAAGTAATTTGCCTACATCCACCACTCTGCGTATTTCTACCACCCTTAGATAAACGCATGAATTTCAGTATATTACTACTTCATCTGGCAACACTGACCCACAATATACTGCCTGCTATGCTTCCTTTGTTTACCTACTCATTTCAGTGACTGTTTTCTGTTCCACACGTGTTAATGGTGAAATTAATTTAATTTTTTCCCTTGAAAATCCCGTGAAATTCAATAAAAAATTAACAAAAAAAGTAAGGTACATGTTTAATATAACTCCTTAATTTTTGACTAGCACTAAAAAAGAATATAATAGGGTTATGGACTATTTAATGTTAAGTTCTAGGAATGTTTCATTACAATGGCAAGCATATTGAAAAGTGAAGGGAAAAGATACACACTCTGTTGATTCAGATAGTAATAGGATGAAAACAGGATAATGGATAAAAATAGGTAGAATATTTTAATATGTATTTATCTTGTAGTGAGAAAATTTCTTTTAAAAATGTGTTTTTATTAATATATTTTGGTTAGATTCAAAGGTTATCCTCTGACAATTAGAGATCATCCATATTCAATTAATTTCCCATTCTCAGAAAATCAATTCATTCTCTTTTTTTTATGAAAAAATACATGGGAAAAATACATCATCCTATAATAATATGAAGCAAATATAGCACTCCTCGTAGAGCCTCAACTTCCCAATAACATTTAAATTCAGAGAATTCCAAGTGTGTCACTTATTGGAAAATAAATGATAAAATTTGCCAATTTCTGAAATGGTTACTTAGTTGATAAAACTCAACTGTTTCCATTTCAAGTCAATTATTGATTTAAAAAAAAAATATTTTTAGTGAATGTTTTTACAGATTTATTCAATGGTTTAGCATCCGTTTTACAAACTAGGTTTAATTGTGGTTCAACACTGAAATCTATTCAAGACTAAAAACAGCATGCATGTTTTGGTCTTGAATTAAGTTCAGTGATGAACCATGGTGGTAAAATGGACACTTACGGTGTTAAAAATTGGGGGTTGGCTATTGGCATTACGTTCATTTTAAGTGGTAATAATTTGGCAAATTGACATTTTTTCTGAAAATTCTTATAAAAAAATTTTAAAATAAAATATAAAATACAAAATTCATACCATATCCTTACAATACCTCAAAGGGACTATAATCCAATTTTCATCAAATTTGGCCAATAAAATTTTATAATATAAGAATTTAAACACAAATTTTACATTAGATGTGTTAGAAATTTGAAAATTAGCCATAAATTATTGTTCCAGAAATGACTCTTCTTTGAAGGATGTATAAATCGAATAACCTTAATATATTTAGCAGGAACATGTTTAGTTGGAGACAACCTACAAAGCCTGCATATAATCCTCACCCAAAAAATCTTAACATAAGTATTTCATTGCCAATATCAGTCTCACATCTTTATTGCAACTGCAACTACCAATTTTTGGGTTCTTAGCATGAACAATTCCAAAGTAAAAAAATAGGAAATTTATTCTACGCATAAATACAGTTGAAACTTTACTAAACAAACTTGACATTTCTTCATAGAAATTCGTTGAATAAAAATTTTGTCAAACAGTATTTGCTTTTTTTTTTTTTTGTCTGGCTACTTTTTTCTTATTTACTTAATGAAAGGGTAGAATATAAATTGTAAAAATACATAAATTTTAAGTAATTTGTCTACTGAAATATTGAAAAAATCTTCTACAAAAATGTTTAGAGGTATTAAGATAAAACTATTTGTACCCCCATCCTCGATCTTCCAAGTCCAGAGTATTATTTATTAGGTATATTTTATATAAATTTGATCTACGCCTACTGTATTTTACTAATTTGCTTCGTTAAATAACAGCAGTTTTGAAAAAACATTCCAAGGTTCCCCAAAAAATTCGTAAAATCATAAATTTGGTTAAATAGATGTCTGACTGTATTTTTGCAGTGAATTTATCTACTAAGTATTTTAACTTTAAGATGTAACCTAAATGGACCAAGAACAAGTCAAACATAAATAATATCAATAAATTGTGCAGCAAATATCATAAATACAGGCATACATTTCTATTTTTTCAACTTCAATTTCGTTTTTCCTAAAAATTAATTTTGTTTTAACACAAGGAAGTTGATAAATTTGTAAAATTTTGACGTAAAAGGAGTTTCTTTCATACATGGTCTTACAACTCTCACATCACAGAAATAGAAATTTTTTCTAATGCAACATTAATGTCTTGACTTTATATTCACAATAATCGGATCCATGGGTGCCGTTGGGGGAGAGGAGAAGTCCCCAGAATGTTTTTTATTGAACCAGGTTTTTTGTTTTAAACACACAAGCCTAATTATTTCACTTCGATTTTTTTATTGCTATCTGAAGCAGTAACTCCCAAACTTGTGGGCGCGCAAGCATATTTCAAGGGGTCGTGACATTTAAAAAAAAAACAATAACAATATCAACGTTGTATAACGACCAAGGGGGTGCAGATGTGTTGTCACCAAGTTAAGGAAGAGAAGGACATGGCCAAGAAAAGTTTGAGAACCACTGATTTAATGTACGTTTACCATCCAGTGAATAAAATTTCATTGGTAAACAGCACGCAAGTAGACAGACAGAAAAATATTAAACGAACCTGGATTCGCAAATTAATATAGAAATAAATACGGCTCTGCCGAGTTTAATTTCTCAATACGGTACAGGTAAGCTTACAATTTTCATCTTTTAGGCTCCCATTTGTCCAATCATTTTAGGAAACAAAATAATAAAACAGATGAACCGAACTATTTTACGAACGAAATGCCATACAAATTTCATACGGCACTTTTGTAGAAATAATTCCTTTTTTGAACATTAAACTACCAACTAAAAAATATTTTTGATTAATGAACCAAAGGGTTCACATAAAATTTTATTTTGTCCATCTGAGTACCATCTATCAATGAAATCTGACCCACACAATGGTAATTACGCTGTATAAAAAAAAAAATCATGCTCAGCCCTAGTCACACCTTGACTTTCATTTGCATAAACTTGAAGCCTCACATCACTTTTCAAATAAACAAATAAATAACAATTTTACGCAACTACAACACCAATGCAACGTTAGTTCACTGCTATGCAAAGCTCACTTCTAATTTGTTCAGTGTATCAAGGAGGAGCTGAATACCAGTTTACAAATTGTTATTGTTCGCTGTTCGGGTCTAGAATACGATAATTTTTATCGAATTCAAAATAAAAAATACTGAGGAAACTGAATAATCTACAGGGTACAGGTATCTAATGTTTCAGCTGGTTACAGCAATAAGCAAAAGAGGGACATCGACACCAAATGACATAGAAAACAGCCTTCAAAAACTAACATCGAGCCAGTTGTGCCTGACTTCGCCACTGTTGAGCAGTACACGTCCGTCGTAGCTGATTCCAGTATCACGGCCAAATACAATCGTCCTACCTGTCGTAAAAGAATTCATACGCATCAAACGGATCAGAAGCCTATACGTAAATAATAAGAAATGAGGAACGACCGAATTACCTTTCAACGTTTTCATTTCGTGCGGATGGTGATGAGCGAGCGCTTGAAAGCTGGCCAGGCAGCCACGATAGTGGCGTATATTCCAGTCACAATCCAGAATAAGCTCTTTTAAACCGAATTCGTTCGCTATTTCCGACTGCAGTCGATTGATTTCTTCGCGAACTGGTTCGCATTTTTGTAGCTTTTCGCGCGATACGTGGATATGTTGTTGAAGCCAGTGACTGAGGGAAAAATAAAAAACATATGAGTCTACGAAAAATCATCACTTCGACAGTACCGTAGCTAGAAAATTTCATCAGCTCGGCTTCACTCCGAGGTAATGGCATAATTACGACCCCTCATTAGCGTAAAAAAAAAAAAATCAAAAAATTGTTATATATTATGAAAGCTTGGGAACACTAAGTTGTCATCGTTTTTTTTTTTTTTTTAAAGGTGAAACTTCCTTTTACTGGGTTTTAAAGTAAAAACGGTCATGAAACGAAGCCCGTGAAACGAAACAAACTAAAACCAACTTGCAACGAGGCATATGAAATGAAAAAACTTACCCTTGAACCTCATTACAGATGGTAGGTCCGTTCATATTTGATTCATTTTTCACTTGGCTTGCAATATATATACATATATATACACATACATATATGCATATATATATTATGGGGACAATACTCGTATGAAGTATGTGGGCTCGTACCCCTTGACGACAGTTGCCATCGAAAGGCTAGCTTATATTTATCTCTATGATGTTAAACAAATATGTACACGAACGTTTGTATGTTCTATTTACCCTTCTTACATGTACATACATGTACCAATTTTAGACCCTCAAAGGTTTTCCAGAATGATGTCGCTGCTCTCGCGCATACCTTATTAGCATCTGCCATTTTGTACTTTAAATCAAATCTCCCTATATCCAACTTATCAAGAGCAATAAAATGGACACTTTACAACCTGTCAAAATTGACACTTTTAGATGAACACTTTTAACTACTGGACTAATCAGAACACCTACTGTTTTTCCATGTTTTTTCAATATTCTTCTAACAACACAAATATAGATTAACACTGAAAAATATAGCATAAAAAATTAGTTTATATAATACGCAATCAGAAAAGCAATATTTATGCTGGTATTTTTTGATGGAAAAGTAGCTCATATCATTGATGAATATAATCTCGATATAAAGTGAATACACCTCCATGTAAAAATGTGAAACATCGTTTTACAAGGAAGGATGTTCAGTTTACATCAAGGTCTAAATGAAATGTTAAATCTGCCACAATGAGGAGGTTGATATTTTATTTCATTTTTTATAATTTTTAAGAAAGACTCATCATTATGATAGAATTTTAATGATTTGTTGCTTTCTGATCATTAATTATATAAAACACCTTCCTCAACAAGATTCAAAAGTGAGTTTACATGACTTGGGAATTGCTCACTCGCTGCGCTCATTTCCCAAACTCCCTTACAAGTAATCGCTCACTTTTGAACCATGGTACGTAATACATATACTACTATGTTCAATTTGTTCAAATATCAAGTACATTGCTGGTTGAATCTCTTTGTAATCTATAATAGAAGTATATATATCCACTGGTCCCCTGTGGAACCTAGCTATTTGATATTCGCCTTCAAATGCATCAAAATTTGTGGAAACACTTCCATTAAATCAAGGTTTTGACAGCCTCACTTACTCCCTTAAGGGAAGCTACCGCACTTTGCCTAAGGAAAACCTTCGAATACTGACTGACTTGGAATATCCATTTCCACACGAAAATCACTTTTGCTTTGCTGCTCAACCAAGAATGATCAACATCCAGCTTCTACTTCTTTCAAATTATTGGTTATTTTTATGGACCTAAAACAGTTCTCATTTTAAGTTTACCTTAAAAGACCAAGTTAAAAGTCTAATTTAAATTATTACTGCATACTTTTTGTTTACAAAGTTGTGAATTTTACTAATAAAATTCCACATTTTGAGATAATCAAAATTATTCATTTTAACTATCATTGAAATGGTCTTTTGGTGAAATCCATTCTTATGAGGACAACAATCATTCTGTCGTCCCCCATAAAAAGCATAACAAGGCCAATGGAATCATAAATCAATAAATTTTTTTTTTCACATTCAAAATTAAAATATCAAAAAACTCGTAAATTCTATTCGATAGTTTAAAAAAAATATTCCACGATAACGAATTTTTCAACAGCGATGATATATCATACAAACAGAACACTTTCCTCGTAATCACGATAAATAATACGAAGAGAACACTTTCCTAGTAATCGCTTACTATTTGTCGTAGGAAAATAGAGAGGTCACTGTGAGAAAAAATATCCTTAGATTTTACATGAATTCGGATAAACCTTCGATTTCTAGCCATTTTTTTTTTAAATGTAAATTTTGTATGTAACTCCGGTCTGAAAATGATAAAAAAATATGTAAAAATTGTAACACGTAGCCAATTTTTCATTCAAAATTTTTGTTTAGCTACCTATGGTTTGAAAAAAAATATATATATATGAAGCAAGAAAAAGCTAAAATTTAAAACATAAAATGAAAATAAACCTAATCAATTTCTAACTCTAGTAGCACGTCGAATATTAAAAATAAACTGGACAAGTACGTTGATTTTCTGTATTTCAGATGAGTAACTGACAAAAACTCACTCTCGGTGGAAATTTGCACGTTCGAAATATAACTTAACATTTTTGTTCAGCAGGTTGTTTCAAAATATCCATATACTTCAAGGTAATAATTTACTTGAACTTATCGTAACAACTGAAGAAAAAACAAATAGCGAATAAAGTTATTTTAGGTACCAACGCGAATTAATTTTATAGGTTATTTTCGATAACCCTTTTTTGAACGAAACAAACAAAATAAATTAATTTTATTCCAAATATAATATTATATAGGTACTTATTTATACGTTTTCACTCTTGCACGATATGAGAAGTGTAAGAATAGAAGAGAATCTCCTTCAAAGTTATGCAACAGAGCTAATTATACCCACAGAATGTTCTCAGTACAGACTTTACTGTCGTTCAATACAAACAAGTTATTAATAGCAATAAAATACGTTCTCGGTGAAAAGTTTTAAAACTGTTAAAGTGATATTTACTCAGATTTTCAAGGTTTCATTGCCATTTTTTTTTTTTCTCCAACTACATACTATATGTATCTATTCAAACTTCTGCGATAAAAAATTTCCAAATCATCAAAATTCGTTTTTTGTTCATTTTCCCAACATTAATAATCTAATATCCGTATTATTATCAGTCGATAACACTCAACCTGATCCACTCACATCTGTCGTGAGCTACCCAGTGCTAAATCTCATTTTTTAGGAAATCTACTATGCTATATCTTTATATCTTTCCAATCTGTTCTTTTGATTTACCTTAATACCACTTTGTTTTTTCGAAATGGCGAACTATTATCGTTTAATCTAACTATATGCTCTACCAGTCCCATTTTTTTTATAGAGTAATTTCATATCTCATTTTCAATTTAGTGTTTAGAATTTCTCTTTTTTTTGGAATTTGTTCTTTTCTGATTTTTCTTTCTTCTTTTTGTGCAGGCTTTGTTTGAAAATCTACATATTAATCTCCGTATCATGAAACAAACCATTCATTAATTTGAAATCAAATATCATACTGAGCAATAATAGTTATTACAAATTTTATATCATCAATCCCAATAATAGGAAAAAAAATAGTAAAAATAATCTGAGGCAATTTGAATATTAATATTATCCTAATTAATCGATTCTTTACTATACACTTCATTTTACCAATAATAATCATAGTAATTTTCATAATACACATAATAATTTTACTTCATGACCCCACAAAAATTTTCATACTATCAGCTTAAATTCATACGAGGTTGAAATTTTTGTTTGATAGTCCCAGAATTTAGTACGAAAATTAGTACTAAGCCGAAGACCAGACTGTAACATATATTTTCGTCTATTTTTAGAAATGACGAACATATTCGTTCACACATTTTCAAATACCAAAAACGTAGATATTTATCAACAATAATCATCCTATAACTCTTTATAAACAACCACTAAATTACCCGTATTTGATTTTATGAATATAGATATACTTTCTGTATATTCATGACCTAATTGTGCCTGTCCCTCGAATACTCGACGAGTCAGCACAACCCTATAATAACAACACCCTACCTCACTTTACCTATCTGGCACGTATGTTTTCATACCCTGAACGAGTATATAATCCCTCGATTCAGTGGAATAAGACATAGTTACTCGACAGCTACTTCTAAGTACCTGGAACCTCTCTTGTAGAAGTCTCTAGTGAACAGATAGTCTTGCTTGTTGAATTGGGATTATATATGTATAAATATTAACGTATATTTACGTACTGTGATGTACAAATTATTATTTATTAAATGTGTAACCTCACTCATGTGTGTTAAATATTATTGAGTCTCTAACTAATGTTAAGGTCCATGATAGTCTGTGGATGATAAACTTGAATTTATTTTAGAAGTATTACTGCTTTTAAAGTACGTGATATTTCGTGTATGGTGTAATACCAAAAGTGGTTCTAATTAGGTACATTATCACCTCTTTTGGCCGTTACACAGACCTATTAATTTTGGTGCGGATCGGCCAGACGGTACTTTCAGTATCACTATTGTTGTTTCTACCTAAGGGAACTAAATGATCCATTTTTGACCAACCGTTACAAAATTTGGAAGAAATATTAACTATAATCTATTTTAACGTGCTAAAAATTCTGGTGTGGATTAGCCTGATGATACTTCCAGTGTGTCTAATTTAATTCTATGTTTGACGTAATTTTCAATCAATGGTAACGACATTTAATACAATCATTATTTACGATCAATACCAACTATTCCCAATTTTAGTTGTAATAGGATAATGTGGAATACCTTGTCGTGAGAGATAATCACACTAGAAGGTCTTCAACAGTATTTGCGTGTTCTGCCACTTCATACAGTTAAGTATGGGAGAGCCAAATCATCGGCAAACACTGGCGATTTTTGAGCCAGTTCTGAGAGTTTATATACAGGATTTGGTACACGCACATAGACACACATGCATACGTACATGTACGTAATTATGTCATGTGTTATGTCATTTCTTGCCTCTGTCGAGGTGATAAGAAATGACACAGCACGTTTGGTACCGGGCCGTGACATTACCGAGATCGTTATCAGGTAATTGATCTCGGCCCGTACAATGTATCTTACCTGTACGTACGTACAGGTACGAACATACAAACGCACCAGTGTAAATTTGTTTAACGTCATGAAGACGATTATTGCCAGCCTTTGGGTGGTGACTGTCGTCAAGGGGTGCGAGCCCCTATTACCTCATACAAGTATTGTCCCCACAGCTACTCCCCCCAGTTTTTGTGCCGCAAAAATGATAAGTTGTGTACCTGGGGGGACTTATCAAGTCTACTGCTGTCGCTGATCCTTCTCCCATTTGGCTAGAGCCGACCCTACCACAGCGCCTACACACTCGTAAGATTGCTTACAAGCGTTAAATCGAGCCTGATAGGTCTCCCAGCTCTGCTGTCCCCTACGTCTGGGTGGTCTATTTTGGTGTACCGAACGAGTATATGGGTGTGGATGGTGGGAAGGAAGAGGACCAGAGGGGTTCGGGAGTCTTGGCCTTTTAAACATCGGGGAGTTCGAATTCCCCGATGGTTTGTAGGTTAGACTTAGGGCGGGGGGAGAGCATAGTTTTTGCACCTCTTTCACAGGAGGTTGCCTCCTCACCTCCAATTTTGCCAGGGCTGAAGACTCTGGGGGTGGGCACTCCACTCTCAGTGTCTTTTCTGGCAATTTTGGCGGTGTGATAAGGGCAGGAAGGGGTGTGGACATCATCTTGACGATGTCCGCAGCCGATGTCGTGTCCATTAAGAGCTCGTTTTCAATTCCTTCAATCTCCTTTTCTTGTTCTGTCTGTGCCTTAGTCTTCACAGGCTGAGGCACAGGCGGAACTACAAATTGGAAATCTTGAGTTGAAAACGGTGTATTAATTGGGGACAACATTATAAGGAAGGAAAACAGAAAAGATAGAGAGAAAAAGAGAGAAAAATGGTAGAAAAATTTCGGCATGTAACAGTCAACAGCAGAAAGGCGAGTGAAAAACGTTGCGAGAATATTTTCGATCGCAGCTTTATTCCAAGTCGTTATCTCATTACAGACATGTTCGGAGGGGATAGTGCATTAAATATTCTTTAGCTGAAAAGTTTTCCGGTCCAAATCTGTTAAGTACAAGCAGAGTTAAGCGTGTTTGATTTTTCGTACTTTTGAATTTTGTATTTCACAAAGGAATGCACTCTTCGTTTGTGACATCACGATCTATTGACTATTTTGTTATCTGAATATTTGTCAATAGAAACACGTTGCAATGTTTTTTTTCCATATCGCACGTGGGTTTGTTTATTCGTGTCGTGTTTTATTTGCACGCATTTATTCTCTGCTTATCTGCGGAATTTCTTTTGTTACAAATATTCTCAGATTTATGCGGGTTTGTATTTTTCACTGCGGATATTAACTTTCGTGAATATTTTTAGTTTCTCCTTGCTAGTCTTTCAGATTTTGGAGTTGGAATCTGGTTTTTTTGCTTTCTGCTACCTAGGGGCCTGCCTCTTTTTTGTGGGCATAAGAGGGCCGATGGATCGTAATGTATTTTGACGATCTCATCACTGAACTTCACCGTTTTCTTTATTTTCATTTTTTCTTCTGGTGATTTTTGTGATTTATCACCTTTTTCGACTGGTTTGTCCTCAACTTTTTGTGGTTGTGTGTTATCAGACTGTGCAGTCTGTTTTTCTTCTTCTATTTTCCTATCTGTCATCTTCCTTACTGCTCTTTGGAGCATTTTTCTGTCGTCATTTATAAGGTACGCAGGTTTCAATCTGTCTATTGAAATTGTTTTTTCTTCACCTGCGATTAGTATCACAAAATTCTTGTCATCTCGTGATACAACCTTATAAGGACCAGCGTATGGTTTCTCCAACGAAGATCTTATTTTCTCGTCTCTGACAAACACATGAGATGTTGTGGCCAAGTGTTTGGAGACGTAAATCTTTGGTTGGCCATGACGAGCTGCCTGTTTCAAAAAACTATTAGCATCAGTCCGTATGTTTTGGACGAGCGTTTCGGGGCTAGTTTCTTTTGAGTGGGTGAAAAAGTCCCCTGGTAGGCGTAACTCTTCGCCAAGCGCTAATTGCGCCGCAGAGTGTCCTGTGTCTGTTTGAAGAGCAGATCGAAGGCCCAAGAGGATGGTTGGTAGTATGTCAACCCATCTCTTGGTGTCGCAAGCCATTATGGAGGCCTTCAAAGCTCTGTGCCATCGCTCAACTTTACCATTTGCTTGAGGATGGTAAGTTGTGGTGTGATTGTGTTGTTCACCAAGCTTCTTAGACAGCTCTTGGAAGAGCGAGCTTTTGAATTGACGACCCTGGTCCATGATTATGACTTCAGGTACGCCGTAGCGGGCAATCCAGGTGTCGTATAACCTGGCAGCTACCGTGGGAGCTGTCATCTCATAGAGAGGAACTGCCTCTGGCCATCGGGTTTCTCTATCAATCATCGTTAACAGGTATCTGTGTCCTTGGGATGGGGGTAATGGACCCACCAAGTCTGTGTGTATTGTTTTGAACTGCTCTGTTTGTTTGAAAGATTTGAGAGGCAAACGAGTGTGTCTTCCTACTTTGGACCCTTGGCAATTCAGGCAACTGCGAGCCCATTTGTTGCAGTCAGACTTCATCCGAGGCCAAACAAATCTTGATGATACTAATCCAGCAGTGCATTTTGGTCCAGGGTGCGATAGATTGGGCACACTACTGAAAGCCAATTTGCGATACTTTGTCAACAGGAATGGCCTGTTCTTGCCTGTACTAATGTCGCTTGTTAGTAAGACATTAGTACCAGGGATTTTCCTTTTGTCTCAATTTGAGAGCTGTGTCATTGTTCGACAACAGTTCTTGCAATTCTGCATCCCTTAACTGTTCTTTGGCTATTTCAGCGTAAGGTAATTGAGACGGTGCCAAGATGGCTTTGATCATACTAAGAGCATCAGCTGGAGTGTTTAGTTCTCCACTTATATACTGGATGTCCGTAGTCAACTGTCCTATGTAGTCCAATTGTCGAGCTCTTCTTGGGAAAGCTGGTTGTCTTTTGCGTGAAGGCATGTGTTAGGGGTTTATGATCTGTATACACAGTAAAACATCTACCCTCTAATTGGTGCCTGAAATGCTTCAACGCAGCAAATATTCCCAGTAACTTCCTGTCGTATGTGCTGTAGTTCTTCTCGGTTTTTGATAGCTTTCTGGAGAAGAAAGCGAATAGTAACTTCTTGTCATTGTCCTTTTGGTACAGTGTTGCACCAATAGCAAAGTCGGATGCATCAGTTGCGACACATAACGGCAGACTTTTGTCTGGGTGAGCTAGTAGAGTTGCATTTGCCAGTGTTTCTTTTATATTTTCAAAGGCTTTTTCAGCTTCTTCTGTCCAATCGAGTGGAGTCTTATCTTTCTTTTTATTTGTTTTGATCAATGCAAAAAGCTTACTTTGTTCGGCTGCAGCATTTTTTATGCAACGTCTGTAGAAATTCACCATCCCCAAGAAGCGTCTGAGTTCTGCAACGTTTGAGGGTTTCGGGAATTTCAATATGGGCTCTACCTTGGTCTTCAAAGGGGAAATGCCTTCGATCGAGATTTGATAGCTGAGAAAGTCAATCTTGGTCTGTTTATATAAACTTTTTCCAACATTGATGGTAAGTCCAGCAGCGTGTATACATTGTACGATGGCTCTTACATTCTTCTCGTGCTGTTGCTCACCGCCTTCTGAGCAAATGCATATGTCATCCAGATATGCATAAGCAAACGGCAACTCCATAAACAATCCATTGATAAATCTCTGGAAAGTTTGTGCAGAATTACGGAGTCCAAACAGCATTCGAAGGTATTCGAATAAACCAAAGGGGGTTATGACCTCTGTCTTTGGGATGTCCTGTTCAGCCATTGGAATTTGGTGGAATGCCCAGTTGATGTTGATTTTTGTGAACATCGTTTTACCCTTCATATTCGCATTGAAGTCCATTATGTTTGGGACTGGATAGTGGTCAGGAACTGTTTTGGGATTTAAGGCCCTGTAGTCTCCAACGATTCGCCTCTCTCCACTGGCTTTTTTGGTCATGTGGATCGGGGAACTCCATGAGCTTTTTGAGGGGTGGCATATGCCTTCCCCTATTATGTGATCATAGTATTCCCATGCTGCTTTGAGTTTATCAGGCAGTAGCCTGCGGGCTCTAGCATGGCAAGGCGGTCCTTTAGTTTCTATATAATGAACGGTGTCATGCTTATAGGTCAGATGCCTGCAAATCGATGGTTGAGTGACTCCAGGATAGTCTGACAGAATCCGTAGGAATTGTTCGTCAACTTTAGTGCAGCTGGATATGTTGGTGTCCAGTTGGTACACTAGTGGTTTGCCTTCCACCCATAGACCAGTTTTGTTGTCTATGATTTTTCTATTTTTGAGGTCGATGACCAGGCCATAGTGTGCAAGAAAATCTGCGCCCAGGATCGGAGTTGGAACGTCCGCAATTGTGAAGGACCATGTCATGTCTCTTCGCAAACTGATGCTTACTTTGCTGGATTCTATTCCATAAGCTGGAAGGTTTTGACCATTCACAGTTTGGAGGTAGTATTTCGGAGGAAATGCCTTTTGGTTCTTACTGGCAAAATGCTCAAGTCAGCACCTGAGTCTATAAGGTAACGTTTCTTGTTTGTCCTGTCCTTGATGAACAGGCGGCGTGAATACTTTTTCGAGGGATCTTCAGCCGCATAGACGACCCCTCTTTCTAGTTTGACTACTTACTGTACATTTTTCCCCACCATTGGCATCTATTGTTGCACTTGGTGGCCTCTGCGCCAAATCTATTGTGGAAGAAACAGGATTTATCATCCCAGTTTTGAGACCGGGGTTTGGAGGACGATGTTCTTCTAGGGGGAGTTGGACTCTCACCCCTGGTAGAATTGCTCTTTCGGTCTCTGGACCTAGATTTTCTATCATTGTTTCTGTTATTGTTCCTGCTTTTCGAGAGGTTATTACTTCTACCATTTCTTGAATTGTTGTTGCTTTTCTTCTTTACTTCACTAGTCAGCTGAGCTATCTGGGCTCTAAGCTGAGCTAGTTCTCCAGTCTCTGTCGATACTGCACAAATCGAGGATGCTGATCTCAAATGTTCCAGTTCACTATCGGCACTCTTTGCCAAGAAGTCTAGGTCCTCGGAGTTATTGATCACCGTGGTACCTATAGCTGCCAGACACTGCACAACATGTTGGGGCAGTTGTTTGCAGAACTGGTTCCCAATGACTGACGGCGATACAATGTTGTCGGCCTTCTGTCATAATTTGGCCATGAAGGTGGAGGGTTTATCATCTCCAATCTTCATTCCACCCATAACATCATCTATTATTTGGTTTTGAGTTTTACCAAACACATTTCAAATTTTCTTACAGAACCAACTGTACTTATCTGCTTCCGCCGGAGGGCATTCCATAATATCCAGAATGCGGCGTATTATTTCTGCGGGCATGCCGCTGCAAATGTGTGAGTACTTCTGGTCGTTCTGTAGATTTTCTGTCTTGAAACGACCTTCGAGGAGAGTCAACCAGAGTTCTACCTCATTTGGCAAAAATTCCGGAATCTCAATCCTCCACCTTTGGATCGCAGGGTTCTGCAGAGTCTGCATCTGCAACAGCTGTAGTAGCTATGCAAGCACTTCTGGGGTCAGCTGTGGCTGACCACTTCCACCTGTTCCAGGCTGGTTTGATGATGGGTTCGTCGTATTTCCACTTCCGTTAGGCATTGTAATCTGCTGTACTTTTCTTGTGTTGTTTTTGGCAAAGGTTCCACCAGACTCTGTCGGTTGTCAGTCTGGGGTCGAAGGGTCGGAGTCTTGGGTCAAAATACGACCACTTCTGAGGGTGCGAGCAGTTGTCTCATTTGGGTAGACTACAGCTCCCAAACGCAAGGCTTCTGGCCTCCAGATTTGTTTTTGTTTCTCTGGAGTCTCAAAGACTTCAGAGTCTCTGGTCGAAGCTGGAGGAGTTGGCGGATGAGGGCAACTTTGTTCCTCCAGGTCTACTTCTCTTGGTTCCCTTCCGGCAAATATATTTGGAAGGGGGTGTTTAATTTCCCACTTTCAAAGTCAGACCTCTGCTTCAACAGCCAAAGGTGTCTAGGTCTGTGAAAAAATTTGTATCACAAGCGAGTAACTCGCCAGCGCACCGTGCCTAGTTTTAGAATTAGCGCAACGCGCCTAGACACCCACGACGTAGCCAAAAAATCACATCGAGGTCACCACTGTGGAATACCTTGTTGTGAGAGATATTCACACTAGAAGGTCTTCAACAGTATTTGCGTGTTCTGCCACTTCATATGGTTAAGTATGGGAGAGCCAAATCCTCGGCGAACACTGGCAATTTTTGAGCCAGTTCTGACAGTTTATATACAGGATTTGGTACACGCACACAGACACACATGCATACGTACATGTACGTAATTATGTCATGCGTTACGTCGTTTCTTGCCTCTGTCGAGGTGATAAGAAATGATGCAGCGCGTTTGGTACCGGGCCGTGACATTACCGAGATTGTTATCAGGTAATTGATCTCGGCCTGTACAATGTATCTTACCTGTACGTACGTACAGGTACAAACATACAAACGCACCAGTGTAAATTTGTTTAACGTCATGAAGATGATTATTGCCAGCCTTTGGGCGGCGACTGTCGTCGAGGGGTGTGAGCCCCTGTTACCTCATACGAGTATTGTCCCCACAGATAATTTTTAAAAACCTATATTTTCTACTGGAGAGGTTTTCTGTTTTTCTTTGTTTTTGTTTTTTACTCAAGTGATCAGGTTTGGTAACCATAAATGAAGGTTGGAAAGACACAACTATTATAGATATTTAACTTTCAGTACTTTTTGGTTTGTTGTTAAGTGGACTTTAAAAATATGCTTTCGTGGCCAATATTTACTCTTGCTATGTTAAGAGATATTCTGCGGTTCATTTCCTGATCTGTTTAATTTTCCAAAGTTATAGTTTGACCCAAATAGATAACCTCATTTTCAAATGATACATTTTGCACTTCTACTAAAATTTTTTTTTTTTCATTTCCGTTTTTATTTTACTTTTTCACACATTTATTTGTAGTACCGCCTCTCTTACTATTCTATTCAGATCCTCCGTCACCTTCTTCAACTCTTCTGTTCTTTCGACTATTTCAAGAGATCATCATCTGTAAATGGCAAATTATTTTCATAAATTCTCCATACACATTCAGACCTTTTCTCTAACAATTCTAATGTCCAAAAACTTCTTCCAGAATAAAGTTAAGAAGGTTTGAGGACGGAAAGTCATCTTGCTCTACCAATTTTCAAATACTCAAATATTTTCCCTCCCTAACGGTTATTACTCTATACCTTTCAATTTCGAGTACATCTTTATAATAATTTTTAACCGACTTCATAAAAAGGAAGTTATTAATTCAATCTGCATATAAGTAGTTTTTTTTTGTTTTTTTTATATTTGCTCTAGCAAAATTTCTTAACCTGGGCACCGATTTTAAATGATAGAGGATGATCCCATGATGGTCCATTAAATCTTTTTTTTGGAAACGATGAAGTAGTTTTGGAGTTATCTTCAAACAAAATAACCGTCAAGTTTTAAAGTAATATTGCCGCTAACGCTAAAAACGAAAATTCACTAAAAAAAATTTTTTTTCAAAAAACAGAACCAACTTAAAAAAAAAAAACAAAAAGCCTTAAAAAAAAAATAATTATTTTAAAATTTCTCCAGCAAGATCTCGATCTAGGGACTGGAATTATTAAGAGTCGACGTTCTTTCCCTTTACCATGTAGACTTTATACCTACATCAGTTTCATGACAAAACTTTTTAATTAGGGCCGACTTCAATAATTATTCAAGTTTTCAGCACTCCTCGATTTTGTGGAGCATTTAGCACAAAATTGTGTTTCAGCGAGTAACAGGTTTCATGTCATAAGTATACCAGACGGAAATTTACGTAAATACACAGATCTTTCGAATCTTACCTCAGCAAGTGGGTTTTCAATGCACGGTTCAGAGTGTACTCGACATTATAAGCACTTTCCTCCAGGCCATCTGAATCAAAAATGCAGTCATCATTGATAAACACCTTTCTTTGAAGCGGTTTCTTACTCTTCAGGCCATCAACATACGCTGTTGGTAAATTACAACTGGAAAGTATCGAGGAGACGGTATTCTCTATCGATTTAGCGCCCAATTTTATTTTCACAAATTGCAGATTACCTGTAAATCAATCAATACCATACGAGGTGTAAAATTTTTTCATGTTTGAGCAAATAAAATACAAAGAAAAAAAAAGCAAGAAATAAACTCACGATGTTCAGATATGTTCTTGCCAGGCTTCAAGTAGAACATAAGCTCGGTTTCGGGATGCGGTTTACTCGATTTTGCGTTCTCAATGAAAGAGCTTAGCAGCTGCAAAGAATTTTCGTTAACAGCCTGAAACGAACAAATCTGGACGTTAAAATCGAAAATATTTTGCTATTTTCGGAGATTCTATTTATATCAATGTCCTTTATCCACAAATAAAATTTTCTATTTAGTTAGCTACACTTTCCCAACCAAATCGAAATTTTCAACATTTTCTCAATCATTGGCATTCCGAAAAAATTTACATTTACTCTCCAACCTATGCAGTTGGGTCACTACGAATTTGATTTTGCCAAATTTTGAGCCCCAAAATCTTCAGCTTTATTGAAAAAGAATTTTCAACGTCATACCATAATGATAAATAATGATCTAATCCAGTGGCGTGCTCAGCATGTTGAGAGGCCCACTAACAACCACTGGCGGCCCGGTGCCCCTTTTTTGTTTATCACAAATTTTTTTACAGGAGTCTGGTATTATGGGGAGTTGTTTGTTCACAGGCGAAGCAACCAAAAAAATGTTTATATGATTGTGAGGGGGTGTTTTTTAGCGGTATTAATAAACTCCAATCACGTTTTCCTATGATGTATTCAAAATTTACTCAAAATTTCACATTTTAAGACCAAATACTCCGTCAGAAGAAACGACATACATAATTAAATGATAAAAACTCATAACAAATTTTACATTTAGTTTACACAACAAGCAATAAACTCGTGATACTCCATACTGGAACTACTGTTTTTTTGTTTTTTTTTAATACTGCTTCATTATTAAAATATAAAATTGTGGTAGTATTTCATTGTTATTTTTTAAAGATAGGTCAAGTGTCAAAGTTAGCTATTTTCTGCCTGTAGGTTTAAGTTTTGACACCCCTTTGCAAGCAGAGGTGCTTAGAAGACAATTTTGGAGGGTGAATTTAGCTATTTTGAAAAGAAGTTGGGAGTGGAGGGAGAAAAATAAATTTTGTCAATATTCTGGAAGATTCATTTTGTAAAGAAATTCATTATTCTTGAGAGCACCCAGCGGACACCCGTATCTTGGGTTTAGAACATCCCTGTCTGCAAGCCAAATTTTCTTCCTTTTTAGAAGCAAAATAATTTTCAGTAAAAATACAGGCCCTATAAATTGGAATTGACTTGAGACTAATTCAAATTCGCAAAACCCAGCACCACATACAAAAGTGATTGGTATACATCAGGTACTTAAATAAGAACAGTGACTGATGAAATGTTTTTCATATCTCGTAAGTAATTAATTCTTACTGGCATGCTAAAACAACTATTTTTAAGAAATAATGTAGCCTATATTAACTTAGTACGTTATCACTGAAAAGTTGATCTTTTTGATTTTACTATGAATCACATTCTTACATACAGATAATTCTTGAATTTTACAAGTCTCACGGCCGATATACTATTTTACTAGTCCAGGAAATACGTATTTAAAACTATCGTTTTGGAGAAAGTGTTTGGGGAGTTTTGGAAATCAGCGCGATTAATAGGTCTTGGGAAGTAACTTTCAAGGTTATATTTTGTACCTCAAATTTTTCACAGAAACCTAAAAAAAAAAACCTCAAAATGAGTTGAAAAATTGTTTTTTACATACACCTTTGTTCCAATGTACTTTTTTCAAAAAATATTCGCTTATAAAATTGAGGAATTAATTTTCGGCAATTTCGATCCCATAATGTTTTTTGTAGGATTCACAGTTTTCCCACTGGAGCGCTGCAAATTTAGTTCAATTTTCAAAATTAATTAAAAATGTATGCCCACTTTTTTCCAACTGAGCCTTTTAATATTGGATATCTAATAATTTAAAGACATAAATATCTGTGGGGACTCACTGGTATGAGTAAAGGGGCTTGGACCCCTCAACAACAGTCGCCGCCCCAAAGGGCAGGCAAATAATCGTCCTTGTGACGTTAAACCACACAAAATACGTTCGATCGTAATTACCTGCAAGTACATGCAGGTAATGTACGATACCAAATCGTGACATCACAAAACAATGTCACGATCCGTACACGAACCAGCCAGCCATCTCTTATCATGATAGAGGATGATGCGACCTGACCGCCCTCACCGACATACGTATTATCTTACGTACGTGTGTTTGTGTGCGTGTGAATAAGCCGTATATAAACCACCCAAACCGGCTCTAAAATCACCAGTGTTCGCCTTGGTTTTGGCTTACCCGTACTTGTGTACGAAGTGGCTGAACACGCTTAAATTCTGTTGAATTTCCTTCTGGTGAGAATATCTCTCACGACAAGGTATTCCACAGTGGTGACCTCGACGTGATTTTTGGCTACGTTGTGAGGTGTCTTGAGGCGCGTTGTGCTATTACAAAAATTTGGCGCAGTGCGCTGGCGAGAAACTCACTTGCTTGGCAAATAAAAAATTTTTTTGCAGACTAAGACACCTTTTAGGTTGTCGAAGTAGAGTCTACTGAAGTGGGAATTTATACCACTCTCCTTAAAATATACAAACAAGGAGAAACAAGACAGTAGACCTGGAGGAAGAAAATTGGACTCATCCCCCAACCCCCCCCCACTTTGACTCGACACTCTACAAATTTAGCAAATCTAGAAGAAGGCCCTCAACACCAAGATTTAGCACGACTGGGAACTGCAATAAATAAAGAACAACTAGCAGTTAAAACGTTGAGAAGTGGTCAATCTTTAAGCCAAAGTTCTAACCCAAAAACACCTGTCCTACAAACACAGGGGCCAGTGTTTTCAACCAGCAAGGAAAGAAGTAGTTCTGTGGAATACACTTGTCACCAGAAAGACACAGCAATGGTCCCACCACCAACCAAAAACCCACAACCATCGCAGGGAGGAAGTAGTCAGCCACAGCTGACACCCGAAGTCTTGGCGCAGATTATGCAACTTTCGCAATTGCAGCCAGGGCACAACCCCAACTTCTACAGATGGAGGATAGAGATCCCAGAATTTCTGCCCAACAAGGTAGACTTATGGTTGACTCTATTAGAAGGCAGGTTCAAGACCGAGAACATAACTCTGAACCAGCGGTATCTACACATCTGTGGAGGCATGCCCCCACAGATAATCCACCACATTCTGGACATCATGGAATGCCCTTTGACAGAAGATGATAAATATGCCTGGTTCGTCAAGAAGATCAAAAATGTATTTGGAAAAACAAAGAACGAAATTATTGATGATGTGATGGGTGGTATGAAGATGGGGGACATAAAACCCTCAATCATCATGGCAAAATTGAGGCAGAAGGCAAATAACATAGTAGCCCCTTCTGTCATAGGCAATCAATTTTGCATACAACTTCCCCAAAGTGTTGTGCAATGCCTAGCCGTCGTAGGTTTGACCGTGATAAACACATCCACAGACTTGGACTTCCTTGCGAAATCTGCAGATAATGCACTCGAATACACCAGGTCAAAGCCCGTGGTAAGTGCAGTATCTGCAGAGACTGGAGAGATCGCTCAACTTTCAGTTGACTGATGAAGTAAAAAGGAACAATGGCCAAAGCTCCACGAAATCCAATAGTAACTGGGGACAAAGATCTAAAAGTAGAAGCAACAACAACAACAGTGGCAATAGCAAAGGACGACAGTCCCGGTCCAGAGACCGTAGATCTAGTTTCCAGTAACAGGGGTCAGAGTTCAACTCCCTCAAGAACATCATCTCCCAAAAACCAGTCTCAAAATTGGGATGATAAAAGTTGCTTTTTTCACAACTGGTTTGGCGCAGAAGCCACCAAATACAACAACAGGTGCAAATAGTGGGGTAAATCCTACAACAAGGAAGCGTCAAACTAGAACAAGGGGCCATCTATGCGGCCAAAGACCCCTCGGAAAAACACTCATGCCACCTGTTCATAAAGGACAGGACAAATAGGAGATGGTACTTGATAGACTCAGGTGCAGACTTGAGTATATTGCCAGTAAATAAAAACCAAAAAGTACTTCCTCCGAAGTACTATCTCCGTACTGTGAATGGTCAAAACCTTCCAGCTTACGGACTTGAGACCAGCAAAGTTGACATCGGACTTAAGGAAAATATGACGTGGTCCTTCACAGTTGCTGATGTTCCAAACCCGATCCTGGGTGCAGATTTCCTTGCACATTATGGCCTGATCATTGACCTCAAAAATGGCAAACTGATCAATAGTGAAACTAAAAATTGTGTGGATGGCAAAACGCATACTTACAGACTGGACACAAATATATCCAGCTGTACAAAAGTCGACGGACAACTCTTACGGATCCTGTCTGACTATCCTGGAGTCACTCAACCATCAATTCACAGGCATCCTACATACAAACACAATACTGTTCGTTACATTGAAACCAAAGAACAGCTGTGCCATGCTAGAGCACGAAGGTTACTGCCTGACAAACTCAAAGCAGCATGGGAGAACTTTCATAGCATCATTGAGGAGGGAGTATGTCGCCCCTCAAAAAGCTCATGGAGCTCCCCTATCCACATGACCAAAAAAGCAAGTGGAGAGTGGCGAATTGTTGGAGACTACAGGGCCTTAAATGCCATAACAGTTCCTGATCGCTACCCAGTCCCCAATATAATAGACTTCAACGCAAACATGAAGGGTAAAACGATGTTCACCAAAATTGACATCAACTGGGCATTCCACCAAATTCCTATGGCTGACCAGGACGTACCAAAGACAGCGGTTATAACCCCCTTTGGACTATTCGAATACCTTCGAATGCAGTTTGGACTTTGCAACTCAGCACAAACTTTCCAGAGATTTATCAACGGACTGTTTAGGGAATTGCCATTTGCATATGCATACTTGGATGTTATCTGCATTTGCTCTGAAGGCAGTGAGCAACAGCACGAGGAGAATGTAGGAGCCGTCGTACAGCGTATACACGCTGCCAGGCTTACTATCAACGTAGGCAAAAGCTTATATGCACAGACCGAAATTGACTTCCTCGGCTACAAAGTCTCGACAGAAGGCATTTCCCCCTCGAAGACCAAAGTAGAGTCAATACTGAACTTCCCAAAACCCTCAAATGTAGCTGAACTCAGGCGTTTCTTAGGGATGGTGAACTTATATAGACGTTGCATGAAGAATGCAGCAGCCGAACAAAGTAAGCTGTTTGCACTAATAAACACAAGTAAGAAGAAAGATAAGACTCCACTCGAATGGAATGAAGAAGCCAAACAGGCCTTTGAGAAAATCAAAGATACACTGGCAAATGCAACTCTATTGGCTCATCTGGTGCAACTCTGTATCAATTGGATAAAGACAACAAGAAGTTACCGCTAGCTTTCTTCTCGAGGAAGCTCTCAAAAACAGAAAAGAACTATAGCACATACGATAGGGAATTGCTCGGAATTTTTGCTGCGTTGACGCATTGTAGATGTTTTTCTGTGTATACTGACCATAAACCCCTAACATATGCCTTCACACAAAAAGCAGAACTGGCATCACCGAGAAGAGCACGACAATTAGACTACATTGGTCAATTGACTACCGACATTTAGTATATAAGTGGAGAACTTAACACTCCAGCTGATGCCTTGAGTAGAATCGAAGCTATCTCGGCTCCTGTCCAATTACCTTATGCTGAAATAGCTAAAGCACAGCTTAAGGATGCAGAATTGCAAGAGTTGTTATCGAACGATGATACTACTCTCAAATTGAGACAGCAAAAAATTCCCGGTACTGATGTTTTATTAACATGTGACGTCAGTATAGGTAAGAATAGGCCATTTCTACCGATAAAATATCGCAGGTTGGCTTTCAACAGTGTACATAATCTGTCACATGCTGGGCCAAAATGTAGTGCTAAATTAATTTCGGCAAGGTTTGTATGGCCACGAATGAAGTCTGACTGCAACAAATGGGCTCGCAGTTGCCTGAACTGTCAAGAATCTAAAGTAGGAAGACACACTCACTCGCCCCTCAAATCCTTCAAACAAACGGAGCGGTTTAAAACTGTACATATGGACTTGGTAGGCCCATTGCCATCATCTCAAGGACACAGATACCTGTTGATGATAATAGACAGGACAACACGATGGCCAGAAGCAATCCCTCTACATGAGATGTCAGCTCCTACAGTAGCTGCAAGGTTATACGATACCTGGATTGCGACGTATGAAGTACCAGAAGTCATAATTATGGATCAAGGTCACCAATTTGAGAGCTTGCTCTTTAAAGAGCTGTCTAATAAGCTTGGTGTTCAACACAGTCATACCACAGCTTACCATCCTCAAGCCAATGGCAAAATCGAGAGATGGCATAGAGCTCTCAAAGCCTCTATCATGTCTCATGATACCAAGAGATGGGTAGACGTACTCCCTTCCATCCTCTTAGGCCTTCAATCTGCCCTACAAACTGATACAGGTCACTCTGCAGCCCAATTAGCATTTGGCGAAGAGCTACGTCTTCCAGGGGACTTCTTCACAGAATCGAAGGAAGTTAGCCCCGAAATCATGGTATAAAATATAAGAGATGATGCCAACAATTTCCTAAGACAGGCAGCTTGCCATGGCCAGCCCAAGATTTACGTCTCAAAACACTTGGCCAATACTTCACACGTATTTGTTAGAGATGAAAAAATGAGATCTGTGCTGGAGAAACCATACACCGGTCCTTACAAAGTATTATCACAAGATGAGAAAAACTTTGTGATACTCATTGCAGGCGAACCTCGAACAATTTCAATCGACAGATTGAAGCCTGTATACATGGTAAGTGACGATAAAAGAATAAAAAGGTTGCAAAGGTAGAACCTAGAAAATATCCAGACAGATTCCCAAACAAATACTGAAGAATCTGTCAAAAAAAGTGAAACAAATAATTCACAACAGAAAACATTAAAAAAGTCGGTAAGATTTTTGGACGATGTTACCACTAAAACATTTGATCCTGAGGCCCCCTTATGTCCACAAAAAAGAGGGAGGCCCCCTAGCAGTAAAAAATGTAAAAATTCCCACACTTCTCGCATGTCTGAGAGGTTAATGCGAAGAAAATAAAATTTACTCCTGAAAAAGTAATATCTGCTACGTAAGTTTAAACCCGCTAAAAATATGTGACGAAAATCGGAACTCCGTGAGACAAAAGAAACTTCGGAGATAAGCAAACAAGGAATGCCAACAAAAAGAAAATGATAGGAATAAACAAATCCACGTGAGATATGGAAATAAACTTCACAACGTGCGTTTACCGTTAAACACAAAGATAATCTCAACGTTGTGACGTCACAAGGGAGATTCCTTTGTAATAAAAATTCGAAAAATATATTCTATGAGTTTATTTCAGGCATAACTTTGCTTAAACCAATCAGAACTTAACCAGAAAACTTACGTACGGTCGAGAATTTTAAGCGTTATCCCCTCTAGATGCTGATAAGAAGATGCAAAAATAATGAAACATAACTGTAATGGTAATTGAAAACTGAAGTAAAATCACCCACTTCAGAACCGCCAGAGATCTTGGACATGTTTTCTGAAATATTCTTGGTTCCTTTTTCCTCAAACAACCCATTCTAATGTCGCTGCCAACCGATACCATCCTAAGGTCCACCACCTCCCAATTCGCCCTGAAAACTGCTGAGTCTTTACAAACTCAGCAGAAGACCGAGCAGAAGACGGAGCTTGACCGGATAGAGGAGGAGCTGCTCATGGTCACAGCTCCTCCTGTAGACAAAGTCCTAGTGGAGATGACAACTCCGCTTCCCCCAATAGTCTCTCCTCCCCGGTCACCAACGGAATCAACCCCAATTCCGGAATCCCCGAGATCGGAGCTGAAACCCACAGAGACCATGGAGCCAATGAAGTTTCTCTTCATGGCTGAGCAGGCAGCAAACAAAAAGGCGAAGATGGCCGTCTTAGCATCAGAGATGTCGAATTCCCCAATGCTAAGAAAGCCACTCTTCACGGGACCGCTGCCCCTTCACTCCCGCCACCACCCATATGCCTATACAAAAAATTGTCCACCTAGGCATAGGGGAGAAGGCAGTTGCGCCCAATACCAGGTGCGCGCCGACGCAAGGCAACAATCATACGAGTGCGTTGGTGCTGCAGTTGGAAGTGCACTGGCCAAGTGGGAGGCAGACCAGAAAAGGCACTCATAAACCCGCAAGTCCTCCCAGGCCTGCGCAATTTGATCATTTTTGCGGCGCAAAAACTGGGGGGGAGTAGCTGTGGGGACTCACTGGTATGAGGTAAAGGGGCTTGGACCCTTTGATGACAGTTGCCGCCCCAAAGGGCAGGAAAATAATTGTCCTTGTGACGTTAAACACACAAAACTCCTTCGATCGTAATTACCTGCAAGTACATGCAGGTAATGTACAAGTACCAAATTGTGACATCACAAAACAATGTCACAATCCGTACGCGAACTGGCTTACTATCTCTTATCATGATAGAGGATGATGCAACCTGGCTGCCCTCACCGTCGTACGTATTATCTTACATACGTGTGTTTGTGTGCGTGTGAATAAGCCGTATATAAACCACCCGAACCGGCTCTAAAATCGCCAGTGTTCGCCTTGGTTTTGGCTTACCCGTACTTGTGTACGAAGTGGCTAAACACGCTTAAATTCTGTTGAATTTCCTTCTGGTGAGAATATCTCTCATAACAAGGTATTCCACAATATCCATTTCAAGGCTTTCGGTAAATATATATTGTTGGCACAGATTAGTATGTTTACCTGGGTATCCAGTACTAAATTAATGATCGAAGGTTTACATACAATTGTTATGGTGTCTTAAATGATTAGCCCGTCGACGTAATTTTTCTAGGGAAAATGTGTTCATTATTTTTTGGTTTATTGATGTATTGTTTTGAAGGAAATGAAGAATGAACTTTTATTTTTGAGTCCCAAGATCTTTCTAAGATATATATGTAATTATATCTCAAAATTAATGCTCTTCCTCACAAAAGTCACAGATTCCCCATGCGTCATTTTTATCATTATAAAATTTGGCTTGCAGACAGGGATGTTCTAAACCCAAGATACGGGTGTCCGCTGGGTGCTCTCAAGAATAATAAATTTCTTTACAAAATGAATCTTCCAGAATAATTTTTTTTACCATTGTAGGAACAACAACTTGGAAAAAGAGAGAAGAGTCTTGATAAATTTATTTTAAATTCAATGTTTTATTGATAACTTTGCACAATTTGTCAGACTGAGAGTATTATGGATATAATTAATCGTCATTGCTGTAAATGGAAAACCATATTATGCAGCTATTAACAATCTTGATTTACTAAGTCTGAAAAAAATTAAATCATTCTAATTTTATACATGCTTTGAAATGTAACAGATGCCCTTACACAAGCATAATCATCTTCAACTATTCCGGACAGGGAAAAGTTACGAGGATGACCCACCAACAGTGAAAAAATAAGGAAAATGATTACAAAAACAATTAAAACACGCCATTCTCCCAAGCCAAAAAAGAGTTAACAAAAACGTAGTCCGTAATACTTTGGAAAGGTTTGTAGTTTATAAAACTTCAAAAATTATCGATCCGACGATATTTCAATGTTTCCCCTTATTAGATATTTCAACTTGGAACAAGTGGCTCATCATTTAGACACGTCAACATTCAACCAGATTCGACTATCGATGAAAATCACCAAATCATAAGCAAAAAAAGCATTCGTTTCGATTCGAGAACAAATATAAACCGACAAAATACTAAAGATCATAACAAACTCGGTCATTGGCCCGTTCATTCGTTTGATAGAGTCTAATTATGAATTCTTAAAACTGCAAATTCAAGCCATTCGAATTCATTACACACTGCTCTTCATATTAAAATTTCCACCTTTTTGCCGATTTTTTTTTTCATTTTTTACTAGAAACTAAATTGACCATTTGAATTAATTCCATTTGAAAATCGCCGAAAAACATGTTAGAAATAATGAAAAATTTAATGAAAAATTTGACTTTTTTTTTATTTCGCCAAAAATATTTTTCGCACAAATACGGCATCCAAATTATCATAGAAAATTACTTCGAGTAACCAACTGGCCATAACCAGTCGTAAAAAATTCAGGTTTTTTTCTCCATCCACAATACTGCAGAAGAGAGATGAAGAAAGAAAAGAGGAAAAAAGCGGAAATTCTTTGTCGAAATCAGTATAGTCCCCTTTTTTAATCATCGCCACAACACTTCTCATAGAATTAAATTTTAGTGTTTTTTAAACAACCCACAGATTAAAAACTGATATAAAAAGTAGTTTTCTTGGTCTGATGCCAGTCATACACCAGTACTAAATGATATCGTAATTTAAATTTTTAGGATAATTAATCGAATTTTGCTTCAGGTGAAATGAGAAAGAAATTTTTTTTTCTCGTAGAGTTCCAATTTCAACAGAATTTTGTACGAAAGTTCTGGTTTTGCAAAATTTTTCTATACAAGGTGCAAGGGTAAACGGCGCACCACTATTCAACAATTGATTAGACTCATTGGATGGAGAGAAAATTCTCGAGTAAAGTTAATGGCAATTCAAAACCGTCTGAATTGGCAGTAAAGTTAGAAAAATTAAGATTTCCACCTCCATGCTAACCAAATTAAGATACAGTACCAACTCAGAAAACTTAATAATAATAAAATAACAAAACCGCTAATAATTACACAAAGAGGATCAACCAGACACAAAATTTTAAGTGAAAACTGAAAAACTCTGACGCAGCAGCTACTTCGTTGGAAAAAATATGTTTTCAAACAGTGGAAAATTAGTTACGAATGACATACGTAGCTAAAAAGTTGGTAATAAATTATAAGTACTGATACTGGTATTAAATTTTGTGACCGTTTAATTAAAATTACACAATTTAAATAAAACTAGGTATTAGGTACATTTTTTAAAATCGAACCAAAAAAAGACTTTATGAAAGTACTCTCCGTCCGTCCGTCCGATCCACCTCAAAGTTGGTATCATGTTAGAAATCACAGTAAATATTTGTTTAAAATTTTGTTGCTATTGATTCAAAATAAAACATTTTATAGCCAAATTAAAAACAAAAATAGTTATACCGGATGTACTCTCCGGCCGATCGGAGCCAAAATCAATAGGTCGAGTCTTCGGCTTAGTATTAATAGTTCGCACAAAATTTTGTGACTATCGGACAAAAATTGCAACTTGTACTGCGGTAGTAAGAATATGGATTAATATATTAAATTATTTATACGTAGGTACCTATATGAATTTGAGTTATTGATGCCAAAATTTTCCCCCAACCATGGAACCTAATACCGGATCGAAATCAATAAGTAGATTTTCATGGAAAACCTTCTTGAAAATTATAGGCTACGATCAATCTTTCCGATGACAGGTGAAATAAATAATTTTTTACGGCGATAAGGTGAATCACTGAATCACTGCGAGTCTTTCTCAAGAGAAATAAGTAAGGCTTAAACTCTGTTCACAATCCAAAAAAATAAGAATTAAAACATAAAACTTAAAAATCACCTCCATTCACACATGGAGCGTACGGCGTAATAAGAAGTGATGGATCTGGTAAACTGAAGTGTATATTTCAGGCGATGAATTATTAATAAATTAATAAAACTAACATATTTTTGTTGAAATTTCATTTGTTTAAACAAATATATCAATTTATTCCTTTCGTTATTTAATCAGCTGCACATCATATTCAATTCGTGTGCACAACTTGTTTCTCCGCTTGTTTCCAGTTCATGATATTAATTAGTGAACCTTAATTTCCACTTTATAAACACACAAATTCATCTTCACCTCTAATTTTCTCAACGTCTAAGGGCTCAGACTTCTTATTCTTTGGTTCATTTTATTCCTCAAAGACTCCTCTAAAATTTATTTGATGTTGAACAAGCAACTACTTCTCGAAGAAAGAGAGCTACGACCAAAAATTTGTGTAAAAATGCATATTTCCTACGCATTTTTATTAGTACGTATGGTTTAATGAAGTGGGGATGTCGATGATGCAATTGTGCCTCTATATTAATTTCTTATGCTGGTTGGACTAAAGTATGCGAATGTTTACGAAGAAAATAATACAATTACTCAGTTAATTAATTTAATAAACTTGGAAAATAAAAATGCTATAGGATTTGATAGCAGTCTTATTTACAAGTAGATTAATCATTGTGAAAAATAATGATGACCTAATGAAAAAAAAAATAGTGACCCAGTAGAGTGTGTGGTTGGTGTAGCCTTAGTACTTCTTTTGAAAAAAATTATCTCATGAACAGATCCACTGGAAAATTTCCAAAATCTTCTCTAGACCCATTCACCTGTGGCTACCATTCATATCCTTTGGGAAATATATAAGTACCAGCTTTAACCTTTTTTGCTCGCAGTTATGCGGCAAATAGGTACGAAAGTTATTTCTAATGTTCTCCCCATAAATGTTTCATACTCTTTAAAAAGTGGAAAAAAACTGCAAAATATTCAAGGAGCTGCGGGGAACTGAACCCATGGCCTTATGGTGATTTTATCTGACAGCATAATTTCTTACTAACTGGAATCTTTGTTTTGGTAATTTATCCTCAATTTTTAGAACCTTCTCAACATGTAAATTTTTTTAGAAACTTCTCTCTTTCACTTAAAAATTTCTCAGTAGCTATTAGAGATAGAAAGCTGAAATTAAGAATATAACAAAATTTGATTCTTGGATGTTTTCCTTTTACATTAAAATCCGACTTGGATTATCAAAAAATTTCAATTTTTCTAATGTATTAGTATTATGGATAGATTTTCCCACCTTTTTATCACAGAAATATCACAATACATCCATCAGATATATCCGAAGCCATCCGAAGCCCTAAAGGAATAAATTGCTCAAAATTCTGCCTTATACCAAGCATGTCGGAAACACAAATCGATTAACTTTCAGTTAGGTACCTAAAGTTTTTATCTCTCAAAATGCTGATGAATGTTGACTTCGTACCTTGCAGCACACTATAATTTATTGCATATCCATTCCGAGTTTTCGTTAGAGAAAAAAAAAAGAAAAAATGAGAAGCGAGAAAAAAAGTTTTAGCAAATATTTTACATTCACCTCACCTCTTAATCAACTCTTTTCAGGGTAATTTTTCATTTCATTTTTTTTTTCGCTTTTTATTTCCGAGCATAATTTTTTCGTATCTTTTCTCTTCTCATAGAATGTTTTTACCTTGTACTTCATCCGATGATGTTCGTTAATTCGTACACAAAGAATTACCCAATAATCCAAGTAAACTTTCTTCTCTTCAACTCACAGGCTCATTCCTTCTGTCTACCTCTAGTATACACCTATTATCCATTCGTCGTCAGTATGTTTGAAAAAATTTCTTTTACAATACGGGACGTCTTCGAAATGGTGTACTAGACACGAAGTGGTGCTATAAGTTTTTCAAGAAGACAGAAGTAGTACTATGAAGTAAAGAAAAGTATCTAAGCAAATTTTTCGTTGATTCCTTTCTCATTGTATATAGTCATTCGATAACTTATCTTTTTCATCCATTGAATTGTATTTCAGAGAGACGATGACTTGTCTCGCTAGAGGTGGTGACTGCGATGGTGGAGCTGAAAAGTTGACGATAAAAAAGGAAAGAAACAGAGTGCACTGCTTCCCACTTCCGACACCTCTTATTAGAAAATAAGACGAAAATTATGACGGAATATACATATAAAACTACCATTTCGAGGTTTAAAAGTCAGACGTACTCGTACTTTATTATTCAAGTACAGATTGCGAAGAAATGATTAAATACAGGTACACGAGGGTTCTTTGGCGTTAGAATTCGCTGATGAAGGGAAGAAACAAAAATGAAGAAAAAACAAGTATACCTACAAAATTAGGAAGTTTAAATACACGAATTTTTTCAGCACATACTGTGGAAAAATGAAAGTCGATTCCGATAATGTTATTTCATTTTTCAGCAAACAAACGACATAACTACTCCATGTTTCTGCGTCTCGAAATTGAATGCTCATTATCTCGAATCATAACAAGTCATTAAATCAAAGGTATTACTCTTGGAATTTTTCTTGTCAGATTGGTTCATTTCTCAAGATAGCATTCACAAGTCTGGTTCTGGTTGAGAAGAAAGTTCGACATACAGAAAATTTCAGATTGATCTAGGATGGTAGGTAGGCGGCTACAGATATATATTTCTTCGAGAAATAGTACCAACTGCAAAAGGCCAGAAGTCCATATATTATCAATTCGCGTTTAGACACTCAGGTTTCATATGGGAAATCTCGAATTTTACAAAAATATCAATATCATATGTGGCATGCGCTGACTACTATCCTTTTTGAACGACGGTTTTTATTGAAAATATCAATTTAAAACGTAAGCTCAGCATTTGAATCGATTTAATGACTATGATATTAGATTAATGAAAATAATTTTACAGACGAAGTGTCTGACCATGAACTGGTTTGGGCAAATGCAAATATTAGCATAAAAATAATTCTACATGATTACCTGCCGTTAGAAAAATTTTTAAATTTTCTAATAGAATTCATATAGGAAATATTATTAAAACATGAAGAAATAACAACTTGTAGGTAATATTGGAGTTTTTGAACAATAATACTTGATATTGTTTACACATCAATACCCACAGAGGAACTCACGACTTTTTTTTTTTAAATTAAATTCTCCCCTCCTCTTTCTCTACTACTTAAAAGTAAGTTTATAGCTAAGTAGTTCTCTGAAAAACAACTAGCTTACTCAAAATTCAGTTTCTCACCCATAAATCTTCAGTCTGTGGCTGCCTTTATTGTTTCGCTTTCGTTTTCACTACACAACTTTTTTTCAGATTCAGCCCTTTTTCCTCTAACCAAAAAAAAAAAAATTGACAGCCATACTTCATCGAAAAAACAATGTTGTTTAGCCAAAAATAAGTTTCGGGCACATGTATGTTTAATCTTTGAGCTCTTACACTTCAAACCCTTTCAAATCAGACACGGAGCACAAAAAAACTACTAGCTTATTGAACATACAGAAGATATAGTGGACTTTTTTTTTTGTTAGTATCAATATAATTTTGAACTCCAGATTCAATGTAATCGTCACATTTCAGACATATGACCATGTTTTCACACACTGTCATTTCATCATTTTTTAATTTCTTTTGTTTAATTTTACTCACGATTATTAATAATTGTTTTCATAAGGATTCAAGGGCTTTAATTTCATTTCGTATAATCGCCAACTGAACTCGATACTACGGTACCTTCTGTTCATTTTCCTATTTGGCTATTTCTTTTTTAAACCTTTCTACAAAAAGCATTTATAAACCTGATCTAGCTTCGTAAAACTCATTGAAAAACACGATAAGAAGAAAAAATTTAAGCTCTTTTCCTCGGCACTCAACGATTGGATGAAATTCATTTAAACATTTTTCATCGCCTTTGTACTCTCCAGGAAAAACGGAAAAAAATAAAACAAGTGAGAAAAAACTAGCCTCCACGAAAGAAAAACATACTGCAATTATTTCTTCTCAAATGGAATTGTATCAGGCAAATAAAAATTTCCCTCCTGATTTTTTTTTCCCCACATTCGAGACTTTAAGCGAAATTCGTCGATTTTTTTTTCACACACCATTTTGCCAAATAAAAATCACTTTTTTAGACGTAACTGGGATCACATTATTTTTGAATTTCACTCTTTATTTCTAACATTTTTCTCCTTCGCCGACTACAAAAAAGAAAGATTCACTTATTGCACTTCACTCTTCTTTACATTTTGTGAATGAGCATCTAACCAAAGAATGGTTGGACCAATTTTCATATACAATAGGTCAATCAATTCACATTGTACTCCGATGTTACTGGATATATAATTTTTTCAATTAATAAAATAATTTCACTGCGGTTGAATCTATCAAGTTTTTTGGTTTTTGAACATCATTTCCTAGTTCAACTACCATTATTTTATTGGAAATAAAAATAAACACCACAAAAATATTGACTGGAAAGTAAGTTGTGTTACTTGAAAATAAAAATGTGTTCCAAATGAAACAATTCTCCATTTCTCTAGCCACTTCGAACTTATTCACTCGAATAATGAATATTGTATACAATATCGATTTATAAATAGAATTAGTCAGAAGTTATGAATTGGGTTTTTTTATTATGGTCTCCAATTCATTTAAAATTATTCTTTTTTCATTCGCAAGCAAAAGGTATCGTATTTTTAAGTTATTAAAACTTCTAATAAACGAATAGAACAAAAAAATCTATATTTTGTCTCTGAACTGTTTTCTCTTCTAGTCTTTGGAAAAATAAATAAGTTATTTCATGAGAAAGTTTTATTTTAATTCTTGATCACATGAACTGGCACAAAAGTAAACCATTTATAGCCATGTCACTGCATACCTTCTCCAGTAGATTGATGAAAATTCTGAAAAATTCCAAGTTTATAAGATTAGAAAATTTGTTCTTAAAACTGAACACTTTAGTTTAAAAATTTAGTCTTTTTTATATTTACAATATTATTAAAGTTACAAATGATGACAAGAGAGATTATCAAGAGATGAGTGGATTTTTCGAGAAGAACAAAATATAAAAGTCTATTTCAACTAAAAGCTGATTAAAGTAATGTCAAAAGAGCAAAATAAAAATTTTTATAGCAATGATTTTTCAAGTTGACCCTTCGGTATTTTATTCTTCTATTTTTTATACGAGAACTCTTTATTTCTTTCTCTTGTTCCACATTTTCAAGCTTCAAATTTTTTCACCGAGGTATACCACACCCACGTGCACAACTACACCTACGAATGATCAAAATCAAGTATTCTGAAACCTCTCCCTGTGGATATAACTCCTCACTCATTTGGAGCACTTGCAGAATGATGAACAGAGCCAGAGAGAGTAAAGTTGAGTGTTTCTCCCAGGCCTAAACTTTCTGAGAAGCCCTGTAAAAAAACCTTCTGAAAATTCAAAAAATTGATTATTTGCTAAAATACACTTACAAGACCTCCCAAGCGAGAATTTTCTCTCTCCGACTCGGATGAAAAATCTTATAAAACTGTACATCTCGTATTTTGTCCTCTTTGGTGATAAAAGAAATTATGTTTTTTTCAAAACACCCATTTAAATTTTCTAATTCCATTCTCACTCATTTAAAAAATTTCTAGTAAGACACTGTTTTGCACTCACCGGTTTGATGGTACGCCTGTTGCTTCAGATAGGTATTGTGACAATGCCTGGACACATCTTTGATTTAAAGTTGCACTTAAATTTTGTGCTGTCTGCACAGTTACAATGATCGCTTCATCCATGCTTCCTTGCCAACAAATATTTGTATCGCAGGCAATAGTTCCCGCCACATTCTATAAATTAAACTAACTTTATTTGATGCTACAAAACTCAAATACCTGGTTTTTATTTTCATTGTTCGAACTTACGCTGGAAAACTCGGGGAATGATTCTCCAATAATTCTGGTTACTTCACTTCGTAAGTTTCGAGGAAGCTTAGATTTTTCAAAATTAATCTGCAGACTGTAGAGCGACATTATTATTTAGCACACTAAAGTGAACTCGACCAGTATCTCAAGTTGAAATATTATTGTTCTACAATTTGATAAATCGAAGACGATATCAAAGTTACGGCAAAAAATTTAAAATTTATAATTAAATCTGTCATCCTTTATCTCCGTTATCCTTTATCAACAACTCATAATTTAGGAATGACGTAACTGTCGCAACGTTTCGAAATAAGATAGCCTTTTTGAATTATTTTCATTCATCTGCGATGAGAAGAAAGATCGACTATTTTCAGCATCTTTTGTAACTTAGAAAAACTTCAAAATGCCAATTTTTACGCTCGTTACAAATCTACCACAAAGTAAAATATCACAGGCTGTATTGACGAAAGCATCTGAATTGGTGGCTGATTTATTCGGAGTGAAAGAAAAAGTAAGTTTTCTGCTGCAGAATTAATTTTATTGTATGGACGAACATCTTCTCACAGATTACTATTGCAAATTTGACAGAATGTTTTGGTCAGTATCAAAGCAGGAGTGAACATGCGCTGGGGAACACAACCTGGAACATTTGCTTTAGGTACGATACAAAATACTGATCCTATACAAGCAGAAGATACCAAATTTCTGGCTCCTGCGATATTTGAATTCTGCGAGAAACAACTCCTCATTCCACAAAATAGGTACGATAATCACAAACTTATTTTTCATATTTTATCTTAATAAAATATTGATAAGAAGCATCTGTTATGTGCCGTGAGAAACAGTAGAATTTTGATTTATAGGTGTCATCTGAGTTAGATAAAATATTTACTTAACTACATGCAACATGGTACCGTGTGGCGGCAAGGTCTGGTCAAGTATTAAATGCTTTCATTAGATTTGTTTTACATGCCACTAAAAGGTTAACCCATGTCGACACAAAACATCTACCGGCTTTGTTTTGGTGTTTCGAAATTGAGCTTGGTATCAGCCTCAGTGTCTGGAAAAGTTTGAAAATCAATCTGGCAAATAAAACGCACAGTGATATGTTTATCATTTATTTACTTTTGGAAACTGTAGGTCAGACTTTAAACATGATGACACCAACCTTACACTAGCTCACACCGCCTTTCCAGTAAATAGGATAGTTTCATCGCAGGGTAACACTTTCAACACTTTTGCGGTAAATAAAACAGCTACACTACAGAAACTGAGCAAACACAATCACGTCAAATAAAATAAGCCGTTTTTAAATTAGTGTCGACGGTGTCACCGCCGGGGTATTTTTTCATCACAAATGAAACAAACCTTTGCTATAAGGCAATACAAATTACATCATATTTTCTATCGCATTGAGAGTAATATTTTATCAGTATAAATTATTTTCTCCTTTAAAGTGCACTAGAAATGTATTAGATCATGAAATTGATTCATTACCTAATTAACCATTTTTCTTAAAATAGTATTAAAACATAATTTAATTGCGTGTAATAATTATTTCAATGGACATCTTTACTTCCACGAGATAAGGTAAACAAATGGTAAACAGCTTATAATGACATTTTGGATAGCCTTATATGCTCCCAATTTCAATTTCATGAATTATTCGACATTGCCACCACAGCACTATGGTCAGGATGGCTGAGTTTGTTACTGTGTGAGTGCGTTAGGTTTCGCTTCACAAATTTTTACACCTATCCAGACTTTTTTTTTTAAATTCATTTTTAACATAGGTAATTAATTATTAATAAAACTTTTTCTCAAAAATAAAAAATAAAACTGAATTAAAAATAGTTAAACCTATACATAAAAAAATGAACTATAAGAAGTCTTAAAATAGAAAAAAATCATTTCTGAGGATGTTACAACACCATCTTCTACTCTGAACACAACTTATCAAGCTGGCGCCAAATTTCAACTTTAATGACAATTTTATATACTTACTATATTATTTTTTCGAACAATTTTTCGGTATTATTATTAGGAAAGAAGTAAATCATTAAAAATTTGTTAGGAGGTATAAAAAATGAATTTTTATGAGTGAAGCTGCAACCAGATTTTAGGGTAATTTCAATATGTTCAAAAGGGCACTTAAAACTACCGAATTTCAAAAAAATATCGTTTTCCTGATTTTATCAAGTAAAAACATCTAATACGAAATTTCGTTCGCTCTGAACAAGTGTCTTACTTTACTTATTTTAATGAAAGTAGGCTCAAAATGTTCCTGACCATCTGAAGAATGTCCAAGGCTATTTATATTTGAAAATTAAAAATTTAGAAGAGTGTAATAAAAGAAAATGAGAATTCAAATATTGAAAAAATTATTGCCATAAATTTGGGCATATCCACCAATAAGAGCTACTTATTCAGATTAACATATTTTTTTTAAATAAAACTTATTATTCCTTTCCTCTTATGCATTTATGTATTTAACTGTCATACCAGCCTACATTTGGGCCAGAGCCAATCACCTCCTTCTTAGAAAAAAATTGGCCTCAGCTCCTTCCCCGCCTGCTACTACATAGGAACCAACTTTTCAAAACCTTCTTAATCATATTTGTATGTATGATCATCTCCCACTTCTACATAAACACTTCAAACATCAAAAGTTTTATTATTTTCAATAAAAAAAAAAAATGTATAGATATATAAAAGAACCTTAATATTTTGGAGTATATGTAACCTTTCGAAAAAACTCCAACTGGCAGCCAGATAGATTCTCTATTTTATGTAGGAAAAAAAATACTAGTTCAATGCAGTACAGCAAAAGAATCCTACACTAAATTAAAATGATTCGTAGAAAATTACAATTGTTGTCAAGGAGAGTAGAAGAATATTGGGCTATAAACACGATAAAATAAAAGGAAATGAGGGTAGATAAAACATTAAGAAAAGGGATGAACAGAAAAAAGAAAGGTTGCACCATACAGTGAATGCAATAACAGTTAGTTTCTACTGAAATATAATAACTGGCAACATCCAAAAGGGAAGTCCTCATAGGTACGGTGACTTGTGGATAGACTTCATATAGGCGGTGACATTAGAACTGATACACTTAAATTTTGCATACCCTCCCACTTCTGAAAAATAAAGAGTTTAAAAAGTGTGTATAGAGTAATCTAGGTATCATATGAAGTCTAGAGCAGAAAATGACAGGGATGAGCGCCAATAGATGAAATACTGTTGAAAGAGGTGATCTACAATAGTTTTCTTTATGAGGTCTTGGTGTAAGACCTCATAACATACGTTTTGTAAGTACACACACATATACACATACATACATATATGCACACAGATGAGTTAAACTGAGAATCTACTTTTTTTTCGTATGGTTCAAAAACCAACTATGCATTATCAAATTATGAAAAGGAATGTTTGTACTCACATTACACCAGACGTCTCACGAACAAAATATCATTTTTCTAATTTTTCACATTTTTCATTAGGATGTACCTAGGATTCATAACACTGAATCCTGAGAATGTGGCATTTGATAGTGGATTATACGCCAGAGTAATAGACGAATGAAGAAAGAAATGACAAATAATTTTCACTGTAACATTACTGAATACATCGTTCTATTATTTGGATGAATTTAAAAACAAATATTGTAAAATTTTTTATTTAATGAAATAAAAAACTGTAAAAAAATACCGTCTTTCTGTAACTGTTATTTTTTTCTGTTATTAATTTTTTTTTTAATTCATTCTCCATTTAATACACAGATTGAAAAGATTGAAATTTAATTAAAAAAAGTAAAACATTTTCTTAAAGACAGGTATTTAAACTTAAATTCTTGGAATATGTAATCAATCATTTCAAAACGTGTTATTCACGTTTTTTCAACCAATATTTCTTTCATCAAAAAACTTTGATATCATTATTTTTCACTGATTTAGCAAAAAAATAAAAATGCTCATGATTTTTTTCATGTAAGATGTACAACATGATTTATAAAAAAAAGAAGATAAACAACACTTTTTACCATTGACACGCCACTAAAACTCCAAGTAAATATTAACATGAGAAAATTGACCTTTGATTGACTTACCTAATTAGGACCGTGGCCAAAATTTGACGCACATTTTTTATTTTTCTGTATTTTATTAACCTCAATGATTACATGATGGTTTTATATGAACATTCTTCATTAATTAAGAAAAAACTGTTCAATTATTCATTCAAACAGCTCAAGAATTAAACAGAAAAAGAAAAAAATAAGAAAAAACCAGGCTATTTGATAACATATAATCATGAAGAAAAATATTTATACGTAGGTAGTAGGTACCTTGGCACCTTAATAAGTAATAGAAAAATAATATAATTTATTTCTAATAATTTCAAGCTTAAAATAATTCAATCAAACAGAAATCCATTTTCTCAAACTGGTCTTTATTAGATGAATTATCAAAAATTATAAATAAATAATTTCTTATTCATTTTTTAAAGATTCAGCTTATTGTAAGTGCCGTACGAAAAAATATGAACATTTTCTGACAAGGAACTGAATGCTAAATATTTTTCTTCTTTACTTTTCCACAAATAATAAAAGAAACGTGAAAGGACATTGTGGGGACATTACTCGTATGAGGTTTTAGGGGCTCGCACCCCTCGACGACAGTCGCCGCCCAAAGGCCGGCAATATTCGTCTCTATGACGTTAAACGAAATACACGAACGCGTTTGTATGTTCGTACCTGTACGTACGTACAGGTAAGATACATCGTTCGAGTCGAGATCAATTACCTGATAACGATCTCGGTAATGTCACGACTCGGTACCAAACGCATTGCGTCGTTTCTTATCATCTCGACGGAGACAGGAAACGACGCAACGTATGACATAATTACGTATTCATACATACGTATGTGTGTCCGTGTGCGTGTGCCAAATTCGGTATATAAACTCTCAGAACCGGCTCAAAAATCGCCAGTGTTCGCCGAGGATTTGGCTCTCCCATACATGTTTGTATGAAGTGGCAGAACACGCAAAATACTGTTGAAGACCTTCTAGTGTGAATATCTCTCACGACAAGGTATTCCACAGTGGTGACCCCGACGTGATTTTTTGGCTACGTCGTGGGTGTCTAGAGGCGCGTTGCGCTATAACTAAAAAGAGGCGCGGTGCGCTGGCGAGTTACTCGCTTGTAATACAAATAATTTTTACAAGATCTAGACACCTTTGGCTGTCGAAGCAGAGGTCTTGACTTAGAAAGCGGGAAATTACACCCCCCCTTCCAAATATATTTGCCGGAAGGGAACCAAGACAAGTAGACCTGGAGGAACAAAGTTGCCCTCATCCGCCAACTCCTCCAGCTTCGACCAGAGACTCAGAAGTCTTTGAGACTCCGGAGAAACAAAAAAGGATCCGGAGGCCAGAAGCCTTGCGTTTGGGAGTTGTAGCAAACCCCAACGAAACTACAGCTCGAACACTAAGAAGCGGTCGTCTATTGAGCCAAGACTCCGACCCTTCAACCCCAGACCGACAAACTACGGAGTCTGGGAAACTCTTCGCGGAAAATAAAAGTAAAGAAGTCCAGCACACGATGCCCAACGGAAACACAAACCCGAATCCATCATCAAACCAACCAGCAGCGGGCGGAAGTGGTCAGCCACAGCTGACCCCCGAAGTATTAGCACAGCTTCTACAGCTGTTGCAACTGCAAACATTGCAGAACCCTGCTATCCAAAGACGGAGGATAGAGATTCCGGAGTTCCTACCCAATGAAGTTGAACTATGGTTAACTCTCCTCGAGGGTCGTTTTAAGACAGAGAATCTGCAAAACGACCAAAAATACTCACACATTTGCAGCGGCATGCCCGCAGAAATCATACGCCGCATTCCGGATATCATGGAATGCCCTCCGGCGGAAGCAGACAAATACAGTTGGTTCTGCAGAAAAATAAGAAATGTGTTTGGTAAGACTCAGAACCAAATTATTGATGATGTAATGGGCGGAATGAAGATTGGAGACGACAAACCCTCCACCTTCATGGCCAAACTCAGACAAAAGGCCGATAATATAGTGTCACCGTCAGTTATTGGAAACCAGTTCTGCAAACAACTTCCCCAACATGTTGTGCAGTGTCTGGCCGCCATAGGTACCACGGTAATTAATAATTCCGAGGACCTAGACTTCCTAGCGAAGAGTGCAGATAGTGCACTGGAACATTCGAGATCAACATCCTCGATCAGTGCAGTATCCGCCGAGACCGGAGAACTAGCTCAGCTTAGAGCCCAGATAGCTCAGCTGACTAGTGAGATCAAGAAGAAGAGTAACAATAATAGCCCAAGACAGGGTAGAAACAACAACCGCTCGAAAAGCAGGAGCAACAACAACAGAAGTAACGATAGAAAATCTAGGTCTAGAGACCGCAAGAGCAATTCTACCAGGGGTCAGAGTCCAACTCCCCCAAGAAGAACATCGTCCCCTAAACCCCGGTCTCAAAACTGGGACGACAAATCCTGCTTCTTTCACAACCGGTTTGGCGCAGAGGCCACCAAGTGCAACAATCGATGCCAATGGTGGGGTAAATCCTACAACAAGTCGTCAAACTAGAAAGAGGGGTCGTCTATGCGGCTGAAGATCCCTCGAAAAAGTATTCACGCCGCCTGTTCATCAAGGACAGGACAAATAGGAGACGTTACCTAATTGACTCAGGTGCTGACTTGAGCATTTTGCCAGTAGATAAAAACCAAAAGGCATTTCCTCCGAAATACTACCTCCGAACTGTGAATGGTCAAAACCTTCCAGCTTACGGAATAGAATCCAGCAAAGTAAGCATCGGTTTGCGAAGAGACATGACGTGGTCCTTCACAATTGCGGATGTTCCAACTCCGATCCTGGGTGCAGATTTCCTTGCGCACTACGGTCTGGTCATTGACCTCAAAAATGGAAAAATCATAGACAACAATACTGGTCTATGGGTGGAAGGCAAAACGCTAGCGTACCAACTGGACACCAATATATCCAGTTGCACGAAAGTCGACGAACAATTCCTACGGATTCTGTCAGACTATCCTGGAGTCACTCAACCATCGATTCGCAGGCATCCGACCTATAAACATGACACTGTTCATTACATAGAAACTAAAGGACCGCCTTGCCATGCTAGAGCCCGCAGGTTACTGCCTGATAAACTCAAAGCAGCACGGGAATACTATGATCGCATAATAGGTGAAGGCATATGCCGCCCATCAAAAAGTTCATGGAGTTCCCCGATCCACATGACCAAAAAAGCCAGTGGAGAGTGGCGAATCGTTGGAGACTACAGAGCCTTAAATGCCAAAACAGTTCCTGATCGCTATCCAGTCCCAAACATAATGGACTTCAACGCGAATATGAAGGGTAAAACGATGTTCAAAAAAATCGACATCAACTGGGCATTCCACCAAATTCCAATGGCCGAACAGGACATCCCAAAGACAGCGGTCATAACCCCCTTTGGGTTATTCGAATACCTTCGAATGCCGTTTGGACTCCGTAATTCTGCACAAACTTTCCAAAGATTCATCAATGGACTGTTTATGGATTTGCCGTTTGCTTATGCATATTTGGATGACATATGCATTTGCTCAGAAGGCGGTGAGCAACAGCACGAGAAGAATGTAAGAACCATTGTACAACGTATACACGCTGCTGGACTTACTATCAATGTTGGAAAAAGTTTATACAAACAATCCAAGATTGACTTTCTCGGCTATCAAGTCTCGACCGAAGGCATTTCCCCTTTGAAGACCAAGGTAGAGCCTATATTGAAATTCCCGAAACCCTCCAACGTAGCAGAACTAAGACGCTTCTTAGGGATGGTGAATTTCTACAGACGTTGCATTAAAAATGCTGCAGCCGAACAAAGTAAGCTGTTTGCATTAATAAAAACAAACAAAAAGAAAGATAAAACTCCACTCGATTGGACTGAAGAAGCTGAAAAAGCCTTCGAAAACATAAAAGAAACACTGGCAAATGCAACTCTACTAGCTCACCCAGACGAAAGTCTGCCGTTATGTGTCGCAACTGATGCGTCCGACTTTGCTATTGGTGCAACACTGTACCAAAAGGACAACGACAAAAAGCTACCGCTCGCTTTCTTCTCCAGAAAGCTATCAAAAACCGAGAAGAACTACAGCACGTACGACAGGGAGTTACTGGGAATATTTGCTGCGTTGAAGCATTTCAGGCACCAATTAGAGGGTAGATGTTTCACTGTGTATACAGATCATAAACCCCTAACACATGCCTTCACGCAAAAGACAGAACCAGCTTCCCCGAGAAGAGCTCGACAATTGGACTATATAGGACAATTGACTACGGACATTCAGTATATAAGTGGAGAACTCAACACTCCAGCTGATGCTCTTAGTAGGATCGAAGCTATCTCGGCACCGTCTCAATTACCTTACGCTGAAATAGCTAAAGAACAGTTAAGGGATGCAGAATTGCAAGAACTGTTGTCGAACGATGACACAGCTCTCAAATTGAGACAAAGGAAAATCCCTGGTACTAATGTTTTACTAACATGCGACATTAGTACAGGCAAGAATAGGCCATTCCTGCCGACAAAGTACCGCAAATTGGCATTCAGTAGTGTACACAATCTATCGCACCCTGGACCAAGATGCACTGCTGGACTAGTATCATCAAGATTTGTTTGGCCTCGGATGAAGTCCGACTGCAACAAATGGGCTCGCAGTTGCCTGAATTGCCAAGAGGCCAAAGTAGGAAGACATACTCGGTCGCCTCTCAAATCTTTTAAACAAACGGAGCGGTTTAAAACGATACATATAGATTTGGTGGGTCCATTACCCCCATCCCAGGGACACAGATACCTGTTAACGATGATTGATAGAGCAACTTGATGGCCAGAGGCAGTTCCTCTCCATGAGATGACAGCTCCCACGGTAGCTGCCAGGTTATACGACACCTGGATTGCCCGCTATGGCGTACCTGAAGTCATCATCACGGACCAGGGTCGTCAATTCGAAAGCTCGCTCTTTCAAGAGCTGTCTAAGAAGCTTGGTGTACAACACAATCACACCACAGCTTACCATCCTCAAGCAAACGGAAAAGTTGAGCGATGGCACAGAGCTTTGAAAGCCTCCATTATGGCTTGCGACACCAAGAGATGGGTTGACATACTACCAACCATCCTCTTGGGCCTTCGATCTGCTCTTTAAACGGACACGGGTCACTCTGCAGCGCAGCTAGCGCTCGGCGAAGAGCTACGCCTACCAGGGGACTTTTTCACCCATTCGAAAGAAATTAGCCCCGAAATGCTCGTCCAAGACATACGGACTGACGCTAACAACTTCCTGAATCAGGCAGCTCGTCATGGCCAACCAAAGGTTTATGTCTCCAAACACTTGGCCACAACATCTCATGTGTTTGTCAGAGACGAAAAAATAAGATCTTCGTTGGAGAAACCATACGCTGGTCCCTATAAGGTAGTATCACGAAATGACAAGAATTTCGTGATACTAATCGCAGGTGAACAAAAAACGATTTCAATCGACAGATTGAAACCTGCGTACCTTATAAACGACGACAAGAAAATGCTCCAAAGAGCAAAGAGGAAGACGTCACACAAGGAAATAAGAAAGGAAGAACAGACTGAACAGTCCGAAACAACACAACCACGAAAAGTTGAGGACAATCCAGTCGAAAATGGTGATAAATCACAAAAATCACCAGAAGAAAAAATAAAAATAAAGAAAACGGTAAAGTTCAATGACGAGATCGTCAAAATACAATACGATCCGTCGGCCCCCTTGTGCCCACGAAAAAGAGGCAGGCCCCTTGGCAGCAGAAAGCAGAAAAACCAAATTCCAACTCGAAAATCTGAGAGATTGGCACGGAGAAACTGAAAATATTCACGAAAAGTTAATATCCGTAGTGGAAGAAATAAACCCACATAAAAAGACGTACGAGAATCTGGGAATATTCGCAACAATAGAAATTCTTCAGATAAGCAGAGAAAAAGTGCGTACAATAAAAATACGACACGAATAAACAAATCCACGTGCAATACGGAAGAAAAACATTGCAACGTGTTTCTATTGACAAACAATACCGATAACAAAATAGTCAATAGATCGTGACGTCACAAACGAAGAGTGCATTCCTTTGTGAAATACAAAATTCGAAGTACAAAAATTCAAACATGCTTAACTCTGCTCGTACTTAACCAAATTTAACCGGAAAACTTTTAAGCCAAAGAATATTGAATGCACTATCCCCTCCGAACAAGACCGAAAAAAGATAACGACTTGGAATAAAGCTGCGATCGAAATCATTCTCGCAAAATTTTTCATTCGCTTTTCGACTGTCGAACCAAACTGCCGAAAACAATTTTCTACAAATTTTTTCTCTTTTTTCTTTTTCTTATTTTTACCTGTGTAAATTCCTTCCTCAAAATGTCGTCTTCAACTGGTACCCCGTTCTCTACTCAGCCGTTCCAATTCGTAGTACCACCTGCCCCCCTGCCTATAAAGACAAAGGAGCAGTTGGAACGCGAAAAGGAGGCGGAAAGAATAGAGAACGAACTCCTAATGGACACGTCGGCGGCGGACATCGTGAAAATAATGTCCGCCCCCCTTCCTCCGTTGATTTCGCCCCCAAAGTCGCCGGAAAGAGCACCGGAAGTGGCAAACCCACCTCCAGAGCCCTTAGCCCTGGCGAGGATGGAGGTGAACCAACAACAACAGGTGGAAGAGGTGCGCATTCCACGCCCTCCCCCCACCGCAAGCCTGGCCTACAGTCCATCTGGGAACTCAAACTCCCCGATGTACCGAAGACCAAGGCCCCTGACGTTAGTCGACCCACGCCTGTCCTACCGCTCCCATCCCTATCATCCGGCTCCACAACGACAACGACCGCCAAGAAGAAGGGGACAAAGTAGCAGAGAGGCCTACCAAGCCCGGTTGGACGCACGAAAGCAGTCGTATGAATGCGTCGGGGCTGCGGTAGGCTCGGCCCTCGCTAAGTGGGAGCGGGACCAAAGACAGTAAACTCGATAAGTCCCCCCAGGCACGCGACTTATCATTTTCGCGGCGCGAAAACTGGGGGGGAGTAGCTGTGGGGACATTACTCGTATGAGGTTTTAGGGGCTCGCACCCCTCGACGACAGTCGCCGCCCAAAGGCCGGCAATATTCGTCTCTATGACGTTAAACGAAATACACGAACGCGTTTGTATGTTCGTACCTGTACGTACGTACAGGTAAGATACATCGTTCGAGTCGAGATCAATTACCTGATAACGATCTCGGTAATGTCACGACTCGGTACCAAACGCATTGCGTCGTTTCTTATCATCTCGACGGAGACAGGAAACGACGCAACGTATGACATAATTACGTATTCATACATACGTATGTGTGTCCGTGTGCGTGTGCCAAATTCGGTATATAAACTCTCAGAACCGGCTCAAAAATCGCCAGTGTTCGCCGAGGATTTGGCTCTCCCATACATGTTTGTATGAAGTGGCAGAACACGCAAAATACTGTTGAAGACCTTCTAGTGTGAATATCTCTCACGACAAGGTATTCCACAGACATTATTTCAGAGACTTCTCAGGATGGGCATATCAACAATTTTTTTATTTAAAAATGTTTTCAAACATTTATGAATAAAAACCCCAATATTTTCAAAGTCAGCAAACTAGGACACTAGTCGGCAAACCTCACCAAATATGTTGTTGTTTTGTTCTTAGTGTAATTTTTCAGTATTTTATTTTTCTTCAAAGTTAAGCAGTTGTATCATCTATTTTCTCATGTGTATTTGGTGGTAGTGGGGTGTATAAGTGTCTGTGTGTGGTGGCTGGTAGTTTTCGGGTGATGTATTATTCCTGATAATCAAGTATAGTGGCGACTGTTTGACTGATGGCTAATTTTTTCTCTGTTTATGCTCTGCTTCCAGCACATGGCCTGTAGAATGATTTCTTTAAAAATCTTTCTTACAAGGTGGCGATTGAGAGGCAGAAACAGAGACAAAATTAGCCATTAGTCACCACCATTCCTGGAATAATATGACACCCGATCCACCAACTACCACACACATATACACATACATCCCACTATCACCAAACACTTGAGGCAAATTAAACGATGCAACACCACTGCCTAAGTTTGGAGAAGAAAAAAAAATAACACCAACAACTACGAATAAAATAAAATGAAAAAGTGGAAACCTGCTTAAAAATAGCCAGAACCACCAAACAAATTCCCATACACACACTACCAGGAAGAAAATAAGTCATCACTACCACCAAATACTGAACACAATACATTAGCCCTGAAAACAAAGGAAGAGAGATACAGTTATGGTGAGAGACAGCCAGGTTGAATGACAGTTTTTTTCTATTTTTACAATTTGGACTCTAGGGGAGAGAGTGACACTTTGCGCGGACCCTTTAAAACAGTATAGATACCCTGAATCCACCATTTTCTAACAATGCGGTATAAAAAGGTATAAAAAAAGTCACAATCCCAGCAGTTGGCATTTTTGCCTGGTACAGCTCCCCAAAAAAATTATTTCAATATGGTACTGATTACCTATACTCGACGCCAAATATGTTGAGCTCTGAAAAAGATAGGCAATATGACATATAAACGTTTAAGAGCATTTTACGACCAATGATGACGACGTAGAAATATAAAATGGCCAATAAGAAGCAACGTTGTATAATGCGCCTTGAACATCGGAGTTCAAATTATTTGGCACTGAGTATAGCAAAGAAAATAAAATCTCTTCTACACAAAAATACTAAATCTTTACAAACAAATCATCATTAATTTTCTAACTTAACTCATCCCACAGCTTCAATTAGTAGTAACCTTTCTTATTGAACGTCTACTCCACATTAGATTACTCTCGCAAAGAGGACAATATTACTGGTAATCATCTTGGCAGTACACTACTTTACGCCCACTTTTTTATAATCTCAACATACCAAAACAATAAAGGAAAGAATAAGTGTTATTGATAGTTTCATACGTCATACTGAATAAAAAGTTTTTGATCTAAATTTTAAGTACATCGTAGATGGAGGAAAAAAGTGGCTTTTCTCTGTACGTCCACAAATTCTAAGAACATTTTGGCAGTCTTATTTGAAACACGTTTATATAGGCCCCATCAGCATTTTTTCCAAGGGGGTGCCACAATAATAAGTAGAAAAATTAAATTTTTATTATTTCCTTCCATTTTTTTTCTTTGTTCTATTATTTCTCGTATTTTTTTTCCTCAAAATGCCACGGTGGGTGCTAGTGCTTCTCCGTTTACCCCCCTCGCGGCGCCAATGTAATGTAAGTAGGTATAAAATATCTGAAAATTGGATTTAAAAACTTATGTTTAATACAAAACCAGAACAAAGAAAGGTAACATAAATCTTCGACCTCCCCCCCATCTATAATTTAACAAAATGAATTCATTAAGACTTACATTAAACTAAACGGGAATTTTTTACGAGCAATTTCAAATAAGATTCAACATTCAAGGGAATTTTCAGACCAAATCATTTTCTATTCAATTTTCTATATTTTAATGACGGAAGGTATTTACGTATACCTCCCCCCTCGCTGCCTTCAAAAATAATAAAAAACCGATATAATTTTAACAATTAAATCTCCTCGCTGTACAGAAACAGAAACCAATGAAGATTTCAAGCAACTTCCAAATTTTATTATAGATTATTAATAACCTTACCCTTTCCGAAGGATACTTTCCAAACAGATCTGGATGCACAGAGAAATAAAATGGTCTCAAAGCTGTAGCTATCTCCGATGAAGACATTCGACGTGTGAAGTTCAGACCACACGGACATAGAGGCATTGAAAACCTGAGAAACAGAATAATGAAATCATACGATTTCCTCTACACGGATGACTTGACCATTTAGAGAGTAAAATTTTTAGCTGTATACGTTCTTAACGAAAAATTCACGTACCAAATTCGAGCGGTGCGATTCATTATTATAACATAACTTTATATGCAACCTCGTACGATCGAGCACTCCAGCTAATATAGATGATTACAAAAATTTAAAGCGAAAAATTTGGAAATTTTTCCAAACTTATTACGCAGATGCGCATCAAAGTACACGTTTGGAGTGTATCACAACTTTGTAAACGACACATTCGCCGGCTCATGTTCAGGTCGAGTTGTAAACAACACGAAACACAACGAACTGCAGCTCTCCGAGACTCCGACAAACAGCTGATTCTCAAACTCACACGTTTGTCCGGTCACGTACACCAGCGGTGCTGACACAAACACAACGAGCCCATTTATACCTATTTTCACGAACACACACATACACAACCACGGAACATGAATACGCGAAGACCAAAAGGACACTCTGCGCTTACGTCAATCACACGCGACGAAACACGCACGGTTGCGTATGCATCTTTGACTATATACGTACTGGACTGCTAATATTGATAAAAAGCTGTGTTCAAAACAAACAGGCGTATCCCTGTTCAAAATGTTAGTTCATTATCAAATTTATTAATACTTTGTCTTTTCTTTTGACTAGGTCTCTTCTTACCACAATTATTGCTTTTAATTACGAATTAAATCGGTAATGTAGTTTTATGAAATTCAGAAGTTCAAAAATTTCAGTTAAATCAATTTAAAATTTGATTTATTGATGCATAAAAATAATCTTTTTTGTTGCTATATGACGAATGTTTTTATCTACTTGCAAAATATTCTTACAAATATGTCTAATTCTAATTTTTACATAGAAATTTGTAATTAATTCGGTTAAATGCGGATCAGGTAGCTCTATGTTACCCGCCTCTTCTAGATCACAAATAATTTTGTTAATTACAAACTTAAATTTAGTAGGACAAAGCAGACTTGTCTCGTGCTTCCTCACATTTTTTTCCAACTCTCGGCAGAGGTTCACAATAATTTTGGAAGGTATGACCAATTTCCCTCGATTCTTTAACCTAATTAAGTCTGATGCATTTGATTCATTTTTGATCAAGTTGAAATCGCAACCATCTACTTCAGTTTTTTTCTTGAGTGATTTTTTTGCAATGAATCCTGCAATATAGTCAACAACATCTTCCTGGTAATTATCGAGTTCTTCTTCAGGCTGTATATCATCCAATTCACTTAGGGCAAATGTATTTAACTCATCATCGGTCAGTTGCTGAAACACTGGAGCTAAATTTGACGTTTTTTTTTGTAGATGTTGATGGAACTTCTAATATTATCACATTACTGTCTCCACAGTTTGCTACATCGGAAGCTTGTAATTCGTGATGAACCAGTAGTCTTTTGAATGTACTTTTAAAATGGTGGCAGTTAGGATTATTATTAAAGCCACCCCGAGCTCGAACATTTGAAAACCAGCTCTCCAGATGATCCTGTGATAATTTGTAGGTCAGCAGGTATTTTAATCCGTATTTTTGGAGTAAATTGAATAAGGGGATTATATTTCGTAGACACATAATGAAACCAACAAAGCCAGTTTTTCGATCATGACTTATAACTGGTTTTTCTTTCAATCGTAGACTTTGGATATAGCATTCCAAGTTACGGCAATGCATTTTAAATTCCTCGGAAGTTTCTTCACATATTGGTCGCATAAAGGGTTTCGTTTTTTCATTATATTTGCTGCGGCAGTTTAAAATATCGAATATTTTATCAAATTCAGCGCAGAATTGAGCAGTTCCATCGCAGTTTTGAAATTCATCCAGTCCCTTCTCTTTAGCATGTAGAAGAGCAGCACTAACTGAAAAACTGAGTACTTGTGCTGCAAGGCGTACTCTCATCTTATTTTCTCTCCATTCAATATGTCAACGAGTCAACTTGAAAGCAGAACTCAGCCCTTTTTCTTGTTGAAGATAGTATAAATTTTTGATGTGTTGGAAAGAAATTGGTCTGCCTGTTTCATCATTGAGGTCATAATCTCCTAAGGTATTTTGTATCAGCTTTAGAGCATGACTGGGATCCAAGAATAGATATACTGGTTCATTTGAGTGATTAGGATGAGGGAAATATGGACGAAAATTTGGTCCCATCTGTAAATCAGCACCTAAAATCTTGCAAGAAGTTTTGTTGATGCTGGCTCCATCAAATGTCAGTGATCTTACAATAACGCCACTATCATCAGTTAATTTTAATGCAGTTTTCACCAGGTTGCTCAAGCCTACACCATCAATGCTATCTATGAGAAAGTATCCAAGAGGCAACTTCCATCGACTATTCAGGCAATTTATCATAAACACTAAAGCTTTCTTAGCTAATGGTTGGCTATCGCAGTCACTTGGCACACCAAATCCCATCTCTACGTAGCCTTGGTATTTCCCATTTTCAAAGGTAAGCTCCTGACAAATATCCATCTCATCCATTATAAGATTGGCAATGACTTTTTCATCAGAGCATCTAACTCTCTCACGAATAGCATTTAGAGATTCCTCGCAGAATCCAGGCTCTCCTTGTAAATGACAATACCAATTTCGAAGTGTTGATTCGTTAGGTAATAAATTGTTGAAATTTTTCCATACATATCTATATGCCTTGGGTGAATAAAAATGAAGGGTGAGGGCAAATTTTCTTAGATCTTTATCATAAACTGCTTTGCGTGAGCCTCTCTGTCGAACTGCTGTTTGTAAAATAGAATTTGGCAAGTCATTCTGAAATGAAAAGAAAAAAATAGGTGATAATGAGGTCGCATCAGTAACTTCTCATTCATTGGTATGTAATATCTAATTAACTTATCATGCATTAGAATCTAACTATCTAACTTCTTAAAATTATATTAGCTTGTAAAAATAATATCAAAGATTTAATGAAATCATTAGTCACATTCAACCAAGAATGTGTTAGTCAATGAAAACCAATAACTGATTAGTGAGGCAATTTCCAATGAGAAAAACCAATACACAAAGCAGAACTCTCTCAATTTGTGGTTGAAAATTTGACATTTGATTTTTAAATTAATATCATAAGTTATGGGCTGCTGATTAATTTGATAGGAGAACTAATAATAATAATAATTTGACAAGAAAACATTCATGTAATTTACAGATAAATCATTGTTCAACAATGCATGATAATTCAATCATCACGTAATAAATTAAGACAATCAAGAAAATGAACCATCAAATAAACAAACAAACAAATAAATAAATAAATAATTAAATAAATAAATAAATAAATAAATAATTAATTAAATAAATAAATAAATAAATAATACACCATATTTCAGAGAGGCATTGAATATTCAATATTTATAACTCAAAGTTTAATTTTAAAATACAGCTGCATAAAAAACCAAAATTCTCATTATTATTTCGTTTAGTTCAAAATAGGATATAAAATAAAAAAAGGTAAAATCACAGGTACTAGCCACTACTAGGTGAGTACATAGACCATAAGTCTGCCCACTGATGAATGAAGCAGCTAAATGATTGTCCTTATGTAACTGTAACCTTAGAATATAGATTACCATTACTATTCACAAAGAAATTGCTCAGTTTTCACTACCTCTTCATCAAAACAAGGTTTGAAATGCTGTAGAAACCCATCTCAAAAATAACTAAGCTCATACAAAAAAGTTAGGTCAATGCTAGAATGTGCCTAAAAAAAGCAATTAATGGTAAAGTCTTCCCCCCATATTGAAAAGTTGGACTGAGTTATCTCAAATTAAAGTTGAACCAATTTTTGTTGCTCAGCCCATAAATATAAGGCACTAATTACACAATAACAAAATTTAACAAATGAAGGTGTAATTTTCATATCCTACCATAAAAGACTCAGCTGCAGTTACTGAAATTTTATTTCTTTTCTCCAAATGACTAACAAGATCTTGGAGAGTTTTTATTCTTTCTTGAAGACGACGATTTTTTTGTTGTAAAGTAGCAACCTTTCTCTGAAATTGTTGAATGGTTGCTTTGCCATACTCTAAATTGATTCTTGACCTACGGGGCGTGCTACAATCTGGAGTGGAAAGATATCACATCCCCCTTAGTAGTGCATTAAATTTGATTTCATTAGCTTATAATGAGAAAAACTTCATTTTAATATTAAATCACTAGTAATCGTAAACTTATTAAACAAGATGGGCTATAGCCTATACTTACTGTCGAACAATTAGATTCAAGCATGTCAACTCTGTCATGAATTTTGTTTTTATGGTAGAACAGACCGCTACAACTGGAAAACTTTTTATGACATGAAGAACATTTAAATACCTGCAAGTCATTAAGAATAAAAATAAAAACAATGCTACGATGCAACTCTTTCATAAAAGCAGACTTAATTATAAGGAGATAGAAAATTTCATAATGGGTCTATAATAATTAAGATACAAAGATTAATTAAATATAAATGTAAATACTGCAATAACTCACTTGTTTTGTATTATCTCTTTCACATGTCCTGCATTTCTTTATGTGACGAATTATTCCATTTCTGGTGGTTACAGATTTACCACAGTTATCACATTCCTATAGGAAAAATTAACAAGATTAATAAATAATCTGCCTACTTAACTATTTAAGAATTAATATAATATATACTCACGAATTTCTCCATATTACGGTATATTAAAATTTATAATTGGAGCATAGAATTTACATAAGCAAGATTCACCGACATTAATAATTCATATTATCATTAAACAGCAAACCAGTAAACTAACATTTTGAACGGGGATACGGGTGTCTGACTCAACTTCACCGGTTGTTCATTAGACTCCGTGTTATTCTTATCAGTATTAGCAGTCCAGTACGTATATAGTCAAAGGGGGGGTGTTGTGGTGGTAGTCATGCAACCTCGCTCACATTGTCACCTAACAACACGGTAACACTGAATCATTCTTTTCCCACTTTTAATCAAACAAAACTAGAAGAAGATTACTCATATTAGTTTCTTGCTTTTTTATTCCATTTTGTTACGACTTACGATCTCAGTTAAAGTCCAATACTTCATTTTGTTGAAATAATTTTATATTGTTATTATGTTGTTAAAGTTTGTGAAATAAAACAAATTCTTTTTCATGTTATATAATTTTGTTCGTTAATTCGTTTTCTTCAAAGTTCGTTCGAAAAACTAATTCGCATCCTCGGCCAAGAAAACTTAATCATCAGATAGGTCTGAGATTAAAGCTTTTCACTGCAGATAATAAACATTTTCTAAGATGGAAGTCCATACTTATCTTTTCTGTGTAAAGTGATCAGACCTCACCTCAATAATGTTGGGATACGATTCCCTCACTACCTCACGAACACATAACCATACATTAATCAACACTGTGTGTAACAAATTACATTTACTCGTTTTGCATGTGGCGACACTGATCGCCAGCATAATATTTTTTCCGCCACTGCTCGACGGAGAATGTTCTCCGCTCGTCAGTCGTTTATCTAACGTCATAAATAAATCTTTTAGTGATAAATGTCCGTGCTTCATTTTCGTTGGATGAAAAGATCAAAGTCCACCTCAACATGGTAGCCAGAGCTGCGGACCAGCGAAAATAAGTGCGGGAAGTTAAAATGTGTTCATGTTAATCGTGTAATTCGTTAATCGAAAAAGTTTTTGTGTTTCACGCAAAGTGAAGGGCTTAGTGCCGTGCGATAATTTCCGCGCAAAGTGGAAGAAAAGTTTAAATAAAAGTTCGTGAACGTAAAGTTCGAATCCGGTGGCTAAAGTAATTGTCCTGGAGTAATTGAAAAAGCGGAAAATCAAACGAATCAAAGGTAAATGTGAAATTTATGAAAACATCAGTGAAATCTTGGGCGCCATTCAAGACATCGAAATCGAAAGTTTGGCGGAAGCAGATCAAGTACGAGAGGATCCTGTGGTTTGGAAAACCGGCGTGCAGAGTCAAAAACGGCTGGCAACTGTTCGTACTGTGTTCCGGAGAAGAAATCAGAGTCGAAAGGTCGAAAGTCTGAAAGTCTCAACGTCGGAGAATCAAGTCAACTTCGCAAAGAAGCACTGGTAAACGCCGAAAATACGTACAGAAAATAAAAGATAAGTAAAATTTAGAATAATTAATCAATAACTGATGTGATTTTTGCCCAAAATTGGTAATAAAAGTTCGAAAATTAATTAAAGTAAAGTAAAAAGTTCGATATATTTTCATGTTAGCTCCAAACCAAAATTCGAGTGAAGTTGAGACTTGAAAGGTGTCATTGGTAACCTTTCAAACTTTATCTCGTTGGTTGAAAGTGGTCGAAAACAGGAAATATTGGTTGAATAAAATACATCTTGAATAACAAAAGAAGAATATTGAATATCATTTGACTTGAGTGACAGTTTTTTCCTGTTCACAATTTATAAAGAATATTTCCAATCGATAACAGATAATGAATTATTTTTCCTTTCAGCATTAACCTTTTGTATTTTTGTTGAATAATTTTTGCATTGGAACCTAATTTATGTTTTAACGTATTCAACAGAATTATTTTCGTTCTGGAACAAGAACCAATGCAGGAACCAATTTCGATTTAAAGATTTTTGGCGATAATATACCAGAATTTCGATAGATTAAGAAGAGATTGAAACAACGGCGGAGAGATCAACTCATCGTCAGCGGCAGTTTTCGTAAGAATTAAGTAAAATAGCGATTAAGTATTAAGAATTAGAATATAATATTTTAATTTGCATTCCCGATCGAGCGGTTAAGACCGTGTTTTGCATAATCGTGCGGTTGAGACCGTGATACCCCTAGAATTAAGTTCTCGTGTTTCTGAGGCAGGACTCATAAACCCCCATAGGAAATTTTAACAATATGTCACGTTTTGACGCAAAGAAAGTATTTGACGGGAGGAATTATGACGCCTGGAGGACCATGATGGTCTCCACACTTTATGCAGAGGGATTATACCCGATAATGCACGATACAGAAACGGAAGTACTTTATTTGGGACTAGAATTGAATAATTTTTTGAACCCTGAGTCTAGTAATGCCAACCCAGCCACTCGAATGACATATTTCCGAAATCAGGAAAAGGGTAAGGCTCTTATATATCAGGGACTAAATAATGAATTAATAGAAAGAGTAAAAGATCTTAAAACTATAAATCAGATCCTAAAAGTTCTCGATGAGAGATATAAAAGTTGCACACAGGTCACATATATTAACGCTAAACAAACATTTCAAAGACTGAAATTTCATAGCGATGGGAACATGAGAAGTTATTTGGATGTTTTCTCGAGGGCAGCCCAAAAAATAAGGGATTGTGGGAAAAATCTGGACAGACAGGAAGAGATAGAACAACTTCTAATCTCGTTAAACATGGACTACGATATGACAAGGCTGGAGTTTAATACATTAAGTCAGGACCAGAAAACAATTGAGACACTCCATGCCATGTTAATCGAAAGGTCGGATAGGCTGTATGACGAAAAGAAGTCAAAATATAATAATAATAAATTTAGAAACTTCACAAATAATAATAAGAACCAAAGATCCCAATACGGAGGAAGTTACAACAGGTATAATTATACAAATAGAAATCAAAATGTAGATCAGGGAAAAGTAAAATATAATAACAACCAGCAAAAAGAAACAACCCAATATAATAATAACAACGAAAATAAAAAATACGAAAATAACCAAAGTCAAAATACTTTGCCAAATTCAAATACGTTAGTTTGTTTCAAGTGTCATGGCAAAGGGCATATAGCGAAAGTGTGTCCGTCAAATAAAGAAGGTGCAAGACCTCAAAATAAATTAGATGGCCCTGCACAAAACACAAGGTACGGACGAAGTATCAACAACAATAATAATAACAACAAAAATAAAAAAGAAAATGACGTTCAGTGGTCGATGATGATCAGATATAGGGATCAAGAACTTAACAATAATATAAATAATAGATTAATAAATTTAATAACATCAAAAGACAATAAACAGGAGCAAGACTCCAATTACATTCCCCTTACTAAAAGGATTATGTTAGACGGTGGAGCTGTTGCCCACGTAATATCAGACCTGTCAAAACTGTCCAATCCAATAATGTTAGACAAACCCATTGAACTTGAATGTGCAATTCAAGATACACTCTTAGTGGCCACACATATAGGTACAATGTTCATTAGAGTGGAAAACTCAGAACGTAATCAAAAAGTCATAAGACTGAAAAATGTACATTATGTACCGTCACTAAACGTAGACCTGATGTCAGGGATAAAAATAACTGAGAATAGGGCATTAGGAATAGATCAAAATTTCTCTGCAGCACATATATATGTCAGAGGAACAAATGAAATAATATTTTCAGCCCCGAAGATAAGGGGGGTATACATGGTCAAATACGAAATCGTACCGGAATCCACTGTAAACATAATAGAAAACGAAGATGAGTTAGATAAAATATGTCCTTATAAAAATGAATCGAATAAACTAGCATGTATGCCTAACATAAATTCCCAGGACGATTGGATGGAATACGAGATAGAGGAAGAAATTATTGAGGGAAGTCAGGAAGAGGTGGAGGAGAATATAGAGAACACTAATAATAATATACAAAATGATATAAATAATGGTAACTTAGATAATAATGAGACAATAAGTCTCAATGACGAACATAATAATAATGAATTAAATGAAAATAGGATAGATGAAAATAAGAATGAATTGAATGAGGATGTAGGTACAAATAATAATGAAATAATAAATAATAATAATATAATAGAAAATAATCTAGAAGTAAGCCAGGAGGTAGAAAGGCAGAAAATAGATAAAAAATTAATATGGCATAGGAGATTGGGACACTTGTCCGGAAAAAACTTAAAACTTTTAACAAAAGTCTCAAGGGGTATTCCGAACGGAATTACGTTCCGTGATGACGAATTTAGCCTTTGTGATATATGTGTAAAGGCTAACTCCAAAAGGTTGGGACATAGTGGAAACCGGACAAGGCCTGAAAGAAAGTTGGAGCTCGTTTCATCAGATACTATGGGTCCTTTTTCACCAGGAGTATACGGTGAAAAATATGTTTTAATATTTGTGGATCATGCCACAAAATATACGTTCATTTCCACCATCGAAAAAAAATCAATGGTTTGTGAAGAATTTAAAAAATTATACAGGAAACTAAAATCAAAATTCCCGGATCACCCTATAGCCACTTTGAGATGTGATAATGCTAGGGAATATCTTGACTCAAGTATGAAAACATTTTGTGAGGAGAATGGCGTGAACCTTGAGCCCGTTGTTCCGTATTCGCCAGAGCTAAATGCAATGGCTGAAAGACAGAACCAAACGATAATGGCTAGAACGAGGGCCATGCTATTCGACTCTGATCTGAACTTCAGTTATTGGTCATTGGCTGTTTTGACGGCTGTTTACATAATAAACAGAAGCCCAACTAGGGCCAATAAAGACAATAAAACCCCGTTCGAAATGTTTTATGGCATAAAGCCTGACTTATCAAATATGAGAGTTTTTGGGTCTCTCGCATTTAGGCACATCCCTATAGAAATCCGTCAACAACAAGCCACAAAAAATAAAAGAAATAAAACCAAGGTAGAACATCCAAAATTAACCCAGAGATCCGATAAGGGTATATTCGTGGGATACACGAATAGTGGCTACTGTATAAGGAACCCGATAATTGACAAATCGCATGTTACTTGCGATGTTAGATTCGATGAAACGAGGAATATCACAAAAATAATAAATAAAGATGATAATAATGACATAGATCAAGAAGAGGATAATACAATAGAAACCCCTGTAATTTTAAACTTGTTTAAATCTAGATATAAAAATTATATTGAGGACCACATCCCTCAAACATGGGAGGATGTTGATAACAACCCCTTTAAGGAAGAATGGCGGCAAGCTATAAGTGACGAATTGAAATCACTGTCTGATATGGGTGTGTGGGAGGTTGTACCCAGAGAGAGAAATGTGAGGTTGGTAGACACGAAATGGTGTTTTACAACGAAACCCAACAACCAAGGTATTCACATACCGAAGGCTAGGTTGGTTGCAAGGGGTTTCAAGGACCTCACTCACTACTCTCTCACCGAAACGTATGCCCCCGTAATCCAATATTGGCTTATTAGGTGGATGTTATCAATCACAAATAAATATAATTTAAACATTACACAATTTGACATAAAAACAGCTTTCCTTAACTCTGAGATAAAATACCCTATTTTCATATCTAATCCAAAGGGATGCCAACTGGGCGAAAACAAATGCCTGAGACTAATTAAGTCGATATATGGACTGAAAACGTCTTCAAAAAGTTGGTATGACCTATTAAATTCAACGATAATACAAGCAGGATTTATACAATCAAAAATAGATAGGTGCTTATATTTAAAAAAGGATGATACTGGTGCAATGGCATTTTTGATAGTCTACGTGGATGACATGTTGTTGGCTAGCAACCACGACGAGTGGACACAAGACTTGATAAGTATCTTCAATAAAAATTTCACCTTAAAAATAGAAGAAAACCCTACCTTTTTTGTGGGATTTGAGATAAATAGAGATATAATAAAAAAGGAAATAATATTAACTCAGAATAGATATATAGACAAAATATTAAGGAAGTTTGGCATGATAGAATGTAAACCGTCAGCCACACCAATGGAAACTGGACTTAAAATAAGGAAGCCAGCGAATGGATTGGATGACACTGAATATAGGGCCATGATAGGGAATTTGCTGTATGTAGCAAGGCTCACTCGCCCGGATATTGCTTTTGCCGTCAATTATTTGTCGCGTTTTCAGGCATCCTCCAATAGCGAAATAAAGAACTATGTTCGTCGTATTATCAGGTACCTTAAAACAACGAGGGACTTCTCTTTAGTATTCCACTCTGACCAAGCTCAAATTAAAGCATTTGTCGATGCGTCGTATGCACCCGACGTAGACGATTCACCCATTGAAATAAATAATTTGGAGAAAGGGTGCTCCACCACCGGCTATATGATTTTTGTAAACGGAGACTTGTTAAATTGGGCCGTTCACCGGCAGAATTTGGTTGCAACTTCGTCAACTGCAGCCGAACTAATTGCGTTGAATGACGCACTCGACGACATATACGTGATCTGGAGACTCACTGAGAGCGTTTTCTCTGTAACCGACTCAGTGCAGGTGTACGAGGATAATATATCCGCATCACGCATTGCATCTGGGGGAGGCCAGAAACGCTCCAGGTCTTTAGCGATCAAATGCTATGCAGTTCTAGAGGCATTTCAAAATAAACTAATTAAGTTTAACGATATTAGGTCTTCCGATCAAGTGGCCGATATTTTAACAAAGGCACTTGATCGAAAAACGTACCAAAATATTGTAATGAGAATACTCCGGACAAGTCAACTTTTCGGCCAATAGTCTTAATTGACTCAACCCTCAAAATTTTTTGATATCTGGTTTTGGACTGCGGATGGGCGTCGGTCTTTTAGCGCCTATCGTAAACCGAGCGGTCCATATGTTGCTTCACATTTCACCTCACAATTTTCAATAGGTTCCCCGTCGCTGCTCTGCCTCTCTTATTGGTATCAGCATTCCCTAATATATGCCATTGATTCCCACAATAGTAAACATAAACTAAAAACACAATTAATTATAAGGATATATATATATATAGAATAACGTTTTCTTACTACAGCTGACGATGAGGAGATATTGATCTCTCCGACCTACCAATTTTTTATATATTTTAAATTATCAAAAATCACATAATAATTATAAGACGTGACACTATAACATAAGGTCAAATATATACCTCATGTTAACCAATACACGATATATTTAAGATATGACAATACATGAACACATAAACATTTATCATATAATATTATACTAGTCAACGACATACCTGAATTTATTCTTTTTCCTACCATTTTATATATATAGTAACTTTATATGACAATTACATGTAATAATTTTTGACTGCCATTGTTTTTTATATATATGTTTGTTTTAAATACATGCAATACATGACACCTTTTATTAACATGTTTGTTCGTCCGTTTTGAATCGCAGGGGGGTGTTGGGATACGATTCCCTCACTACCTCACGAACACATAACCATACATTAATCAACACTGTGTGTAACAAATTACATTTACTCGTTTTGCATGTGGCGACACTGATCGCCAGCATAATATTTTTTCCGCCACTGCTCGACGGAGAATGTTCTCCGCTCGTCAGTCGTTTATCTAACGTCATAAATAAATCTTTTAGTGATAAATGTCCGTGCTTCATTTTCGTTGGATGAAAAGATCAAAGTCCACCTCAACAAATAATTATTATTGAGAAGTGAACTTAGTTGTTTGTGCAAGCATCATGTGAAATGGCTCTTTTTCACTGTGACATTTTGCAACTTCCACATGTATAAAAAGTGCTGTGAAGAAATAAACTACAAACAGTTGAGAAAAAACTCATTTCTTCACTGTTTCGATCAAGGTATAATTATATGTATACTACTTGGTTTACTGGGTACAGGATCCATTTGGTTAGTGTGCTCGTGTGAGTAAAATAACATTACCCAGGAAGCTAAATACTGCTTCATCTACATGTCCTCAGTTCCAAAAAAATACCATAATCGATAATCCTTTTTATATCGATATGTGATACAGTTATCAATATCGACATGTGATACAGTTATCGATATCGATATGATAATTTTAAAATCTATACTTTTTTTTACTGATGTGATAAAATTACATCGGTGACTGTTTTTCCCTTTACTACTATTACATTTTTAATTTTTACAGGAAATCAGGAATAGAGTTATCCAAAGTCAAACAGAAAAATGATGCAAGTTCATTATTATTGAAGTAGATAAAGGAACCTGATTTACTGAAATCGCAATTGTTTTGAGAAAATGTTCAAAACATTGGTGAGTACGATTTTATATTCATTATATGCCCTGAATTGTGCAACTCTTTCTAATCAATACTGTTCATCTTAGATAACTTTTGGCACTGGAGTCTACGTCGGCGTCTACATCGCTCAAAACTACGAGGTAACGTATCACGTTTTACTCGTTTATTGAGTAATTATTGCGTTTAATTAATGAAAACGATGATCACAAGTAGATTCAACGAGTGGACGATCCTCAAGTACTGGCCGCGAAAGTTAAAGCATTTATTGATGAGAAAATCAACGATTCGACGAAAAAATGAGTTAATGAACGAAGAATTGCTGTTGGCTCCCTTCGCATATGGTTCAGTGTTTGATATGATTTTGATGAGTGTCATTTGTTAGAAAAATAAAATAGAAACACCATGACAGAACTAATTCTTATTTAGTACACGACTTTTTTTTTTTTCTTACGCATTTATTATACAAAAACATTATCTTATAAATATGAGAACCCACCTCCTGAATACTCTATTCTAACCTGCGGTTCTGCAAAAGCTAGCCAGTCGGAAGCGTGAGTAGGTAATAAGCCAAGAGACTGACATTTATAGAGAGCTACACCCACATTAACAATATTTCCTATAAAATAGACGATTTTTTGACCAGCTGCGTGTTGACCCTCGATCATTTTGAAAGCTGCGGAAAACACAAATATTAATATCTACACAAGTTATATAAGTACGTTCTCTTAGTGATCAATAATACCTTGCTGAACTGTGAAAAGAGCTTTCACTGATCGTATGATAATCATACCAATCATCATGATAGGAAAAATAGATATTGAATTACCAGCCATGTAGACCAGAAACATATTCATAGGAACCTAAAGATAAAACGTCAGTTGAAACCTGCAAAATTCCTAAATGACTTAAAACATACATAATTTTATAATGTACTTGTTTGATAGGGCCTAGCGCCAAATCCCATGACTTTTTCATGATGAGTCGAGCTGAATCGGCTTCTTTTGCTGTTTCTATCTGATTGCTACCAATTGATGAGGAGTATCCGGGAGGAGAGGATGTTTCATATTTTTCAGCTTTCGTTCTGAAAATGGTTAGTGAAACAGTCATTTCTGACGGACTAATTTTACCAAAAGTTAACAGTACAATTACGTAGTGGGTAGAATAACAATATAAGAGAAAAAAGCTTTACCTGGTTGAAAAGTCTAGAGACCATTTCGTTACGTTGTCATCCAGTTTTGTTACGGTACTAGTCATGTTTAGAATGTTAAATCGAAAGATCGATCAACGCAGTTAAGTAAAAAATACAAGTCTTATAATAAAGGTATGAAATCGCTAAATTTTCCTGACTTTTCAAAAACTTTTATTTCAACTTCCTTGTCCACCGAATTTTATTTTGATAAGAAACTACAATCTAAACAAAAGTCAAACCTAGTGATGGCCGATCAGTAGATAAGTATCGATAACTCTGAGTATCGAAAGGTATCGATACCTGATTCCATCAACTGCTATTTAATGGCCGGGCCGGTACTACTTTTCAGTGTGAATTACGCATTGCCACATTTACACTATAAAACGTGTAATCATGACAAAACATTTTATAGTATACTTCATTTACTCGTCAACTATCTAAAGCTCTGTTTGATAGGACTACACCAACTTACACCGAAAGGCGATTCCACAAATGTAGGAATGTGTTAGATGTCAGTAGTTGGTACTACTGCAATCAAGATCTCCCACAGTCAAGTTCTCGTCGTTTTTATCTGTGTTTTTTTTTCTTTCTTCTTTTCTGTTTTCTGGTCAAGAGGTGACGCTCATTCAACCTTGTATTCAATATGGCGATAAGACTCTGATTATGCCTGTTTGTTCCTTTTAATAAATTAAGTTGAATTACACAGTGTTTCTCAAGTTATTTATGAATATGTTCAAGTTATTCAAGTAAACACATATTTAAACCGAACTCAGTTGTTCGTAATTGGTGTAGGTTTTAAATATAAAGTGATAGCAGAGTTCAAGTGTGTTCGCGTGTTCGCGCCTTTGTTATCGTCAAGAATCACGTTCGTATTTTATGCTACGAAAAATTTCAAGTACGTAAATTAAAATCGCGTAATTATTCAAGTTCGCGCCTCAAGAAATTAGCGGGTTGTGTTTGTCGTGTTTGTTTCGTTTATTTTATGGCTCCGAAAACACGCAAAGGCCGTTCTCAAGTTCCTGCTCTTCCGGTCACGAAGAAGAAACAGGCTTCAAAAATCAAGAGGGTGTCCTTTAATCCGGTAGTAAACACAGTGACAACCGATACAATAGACGAAATTGTACAAATCCAAGATTTACCGCTCGTTCAAGAACTATCAGATATGGCTGGTGAAATAAAGACTACGTCGAGTACTTTGGCTGAACCGACAATCACCGTTACCTTTTCGGATACGGGAAAAATAGTCAAGAAGGTTCAACCAAACCAATTGTCATCACCTTCCATCGAGCCGAGTCAAGATAATGTCATACCGCTACGTATGCTAAATCAAGAAATTTCGTCTTCATCGTATTCAAGTCCGTCAAGCAGTTCGTCGAATCAAGTGGAGATATCAAGTTCAAGAATTTCACCGTCTGCCAGGTCCGCGATATCAAGTCAAGTAAATATTAATAAAAATTTATCAAGTGTAATTTCAGATTTTAAGTCGTCGTCGAATATCGATAGCATGATCGTAGACTCTGCTTCGAACGCACTCGCGGCGCTTGATTTTTCGAAAATGTTGCCGAAAAGTCAGTTCGCTCCCCCTCCCGGACTAACTAACGTCGGTCAAGAGTCAAGTTTTGGTCAAGTACCAAATTTTCAAGAATCAAGAGTAGGCTTTATGCCTACACCTCAAGTATCAAGTTACCCTGCGGCATTTCAAGACTCAAGCTCATTTGTACGTGATGCGAATCAAACACAATCGGGTAACATCTATACTCCAACGAATACTTCGTTTCAGTATCAATGTTACCCGACGATGGGTCAATTCCAAATGGTCCCATTGATTCCGTTACGTACTTATGGGAACAATGAAAAGCTTAAGGGTAAGCAAAATTTCAAGATGTGGGAGAGGGATATCAAGAACGACTTGGCGGCGGCAAATGCGATCGAGTGGATCGCATTTCCACGAGCTGAACATCTCAGTTTACCTGAGAACATCCGCCGAGGAGTTGACGCTCAAGTGCAGAACCTGATTCGGATGAATGTCGCACAACCAATCAAGACACTAATTTTTCATCTCGAATCAGCCTGCGAAATATATCAAGAGCTCAAGAGGCAGTACGGTAGCAAGACGATTCATGACATGATTGCTGTCATGAACCGTCTTGATGAACTCAAGTATGTAGATAATAGCGAATTAATTTTGTTTTTGTCTAAATTCGATGCCGCTCGACGAAGTTTGGTGGAATTTGGTCAAGTTTTTCCACACTCCTTCTGGTTGATCAAGCTTATTCAATAATTAAATCCTTCGTTCGAGGCGGTCATCGACACCTTATGTGCACGAGCAGGTGAAGACCTGTCTGAGGAGATGCTACGTACCTCCCTTTTGGAGTACGTAGAGAGGAAGAAGTTGACGACTGCTAAATCCACGGAGAGTGCTCCGAAACGTCAAGAGTATGCACGGAAAGCAGCGTCGACTCCCTCTACACCTCAGTCAGGTAAATCACCTGCTCCCACTTCAAGTTTTTCCTCAAGTAATATTAAGCCCATCGACGAATCAAGCAATAAGTCAAGTATCAAGATACCATCTACGGTCCCCGCAAAACAAAATCAAGACGTCAAGAAAGAAATTCAAGAGAAGAAAGTACGCTGTAAGGATTGCGGCTGGAACGGGCACACCGCGGACAAATGCTTCAACGGTAACAAAAAGGTTTGTTACCGGTGTCAAAAACCGGGTCATGAAGCTCGCAACTGTCCTGCGCCGCAACCGGATCCGAACAGTATTTCAAGTGAGTTACATTTAATTAATTTAAATGTAATTAATAATCAAGATTCTTTAAATCAAGATTTACGTAATCAAGATACCGATGTTTTCGTGATTGATAGTGGGGCCACAAATAATGCTGTAGCTCACATTCACCAGGTTTTAAACTATCGAGCTTTCCCAAAAGACAAAACTTTGGGACAAGCTGGTAAAGATAGTGTATTAAAGGCTACGGGTGAGGGTATAATATTATTTACCTTAAATCACGAATCGTCGTCAAGAATATTTACCTTTGTTTTAAAAGAAGTCTTAGTAGTTCCCGGTCTTGCAAATGGGCTTGTTAGTGTTAACCATTTTGTTAAAGACAATAATATCAAGTTACTCTTCGAGTCTAATCAAGTTACATTTCACAGGCAAGAAGAGGTTGGGTTGAATAAACCCCTAATCAAGATAATCTCAAGTCAAGATAGATATCAATTTGTCCCTTCAAGTATGAACAAAAATATCAAGAACTACAAAAAGGCTTTATCAAGAATATTTAAAGGTAAATCAATTTTATTATCTGAATACACTAATGATCCGAGTTTGTCAGAAATTGCTGATCAAAGTGGTCTGGGTAATAAAAGCCAAGTCAAGTCCCCCAAATCAAGTAAATCGTCTAGTAACAATAAGTCTGATTGTAATGGGTCTAATGTTGCTACTGATGGTTCTGATGTTGATGACTCCTGGATCAATGAGTTTGATAAAATGGAGTTAAGTAAAGGTCAACAAAATAAATCAAGTAATATCGATTCCGCAAATTCTGGTAAAATTGTGCAGGATTCGAAGGGGGTATCAAGTCAAGAAAATTCAAGTAATATTAAGAATAATTCGAATTCTTTACCAGTTTATCGTACGAAAACTGGTAAAAGGAAAAATCGAAAAGTTAAGAAAATGATAAGTGACGAACAAAGAACAAAATTGGTGAATGAAGGGAATATTTGGCATCGTAGGATGGGACATATTTCCTCTCCAAATTTATATCGTCTTCGTTCTGTTGCTATTGGTGTCCCGGACATAATCTGTCCGGACACATTTCAAGATTGTCAAGTTTGTAACCAAACAAAAATGACTCGTAAATGTTTCGATAAAGATCGTGAACGAGCTTCAAGACCAGGTGAATTAACTCACGCTGATGTGATTGGCCCAATCTCTCCCCCTACCTTTGCCAAGAAAAATATTTATTTACTAGTATTTTTAGACGATTATACTCGTTATATTAGTATCTTTGCTCTCAAGAAAAAGTATGAAGTGACTAGGTTTTTCAAGATGTATGTCAAGAGAATTAAGGCTCAATTCCCTCAAGAAGGTCAATGTAAAACTTTACGTTGTGATAATGGTTCTGAATTTGTTAATCAGGCCATGGATCAGTTAATTGAAGAATTAGGAATTGAGAGAGAAACCTCTGGTCCTTATACTAGTGAACATAATGGTACTGCTGAGAGAGCTAATCGAACTATTGAGGTCAAGATTCGTTCATTAATTCAAGAGAGTGGATTTCCTACTTCTTTTTGGGGCTTAGCTGCTGATGCTACCGAATATTTATATAATAGGTCACCACACAGAGCACTAAATTTCAAGACATCCTATGAAATGTTTTACGGTAATAAGCCTGATTTATCAAGTATTCACGTGTTTGGCTGTCTAGCTTATGTACTTCAAGAAAATCAACCTACTGGTCGAAAATTTGATGTAGTTAGTACTAAACAATATTTAGTAGGGTATACTAAAACAGGTTATATTGTATATAATCCTGCTACTAAAAAGACTAGCGTTTCTTGTAATGTCAAATTCGACGAAAGTAAAACATTTAGGGATGCTATTAATGAACGTCAAGAAACCATTCAAGAATTTAGTAATCAAGAATTAGATTTTCCTGATGAAAATTTAACTCAAGTTGAAAATCAAGATAATTCTCTATCTACTAACGTTGCTTGTAATGATAGTTTGGTAGAAAATCAAGAAAATTCAAGTCCAAGTCCCAACCAAGATATTGCTCCTCCTGTTGTTCAAGTTCAAGTTGGTGAAGATAATTCCCAAGATGAGATAATTGAAATTGATTATAATTGGGATCTTTCTCAAGAAAGTCAAGTGATTGATGGCTCTGTGCAAATTCTTCGTATCTCTGATGCGAATAATAAAAGAGATGAAACAGAGGTTTCTTCTCCTAATGCACCACAATCGTATAAAGAGGCATTAAAATCACCTGACTGGCCTAAATGGAAGGAAGCAATAACTCAAGAGATCAAGTCTCTAAATTGTTACAAGGTTTGGCGTATTGTCCCAAAATCAAATACTAAGGGTCATCAACTACTTCCGTGGAAGTGGATTTTTACCATTAAACCTGATGGAGCTTTTAAAGCTCGCCTTGTAATAGTTGGTGCTGTTGATCAAGAAAAATACTCAACTCAAGATACCTACTCGCCTACTGCAACTGCAACCACAATTCGTTGGTTCTTTTCTTTAGCTTGCAAACTTAAGTTAAGAATTACACAGCTAGATATCAAGACTGCTTTTCTCAATAGTGAGATTGATCGAGATAAATATACCTCAATACCTCAGGGTATTGATCTCGACAACAAACTTTACGCACTCAAGTTAAATAAAGCTGTGTATGGGTTAGCTACTGCACCTAGGTCATGGTATGTAAAATTTTCAAGAATTCTCAAGAGTAAGGGTTTTGAACCATTATTACGTCAAGGCTGCATTTTCATGAAATCAAGTGGTAATAATTTTGTCATAATGTTAGCATACGTTGATGACATTTTAATTATGGGCTCTAGCAATCAAGTTGTTCAAGATGCTATCAAGAGTATCCAAGAAAATTTTGAAGTCAAGAACTTAGGTTCCCCAAGTCGTTATGTTGGTTTTCAAATTGAAATTGACAATAACACTGGTAATCTTCGTTTACATCAAGAGGACTACATCAAAACCCTAATTCACGAATTCAAGTTAGAAAATTGTGGTGAACGTTTAGTTCCAATGAACTCTTTCGCCAATTTTCCAAAAATTCAAGAAACACCCTTACCTCCTCATAATTCGTATAGGACGGCTATTGGGTCACTCTTATATTTAGCTAATACTACTCGCCCAGATATTTCTTTTGCGGTAAGTTTCTTAGCTAGATTTCAAGAAAAACCTACGGAGTTACATCGTACTTTAGTAAGTCATGTAGTTCGTTATCTAAAACACACTCCGACTTTAGGTTTAACCTACTCAAGTCCTGATGAAGATATTGTTGCGTATGTTGATGCTGACTTCGCAGCAGATAAATCAAGAAAATCCACTACTGGCTATTGTATTAAACAGTTTGGTAATACAATTGCTTGGGGCAGCAGAAAACAAGATGTAATTGCTGAGTCAACTACTGAGGCCGAGTTTGTAGCCGTTGCTGTTGCTTCAAGTCATATGCTCTATTGTAGTAGGTTAACTGAAGAAACTTTTCCTCAGTTTAAAACTCAAGTTACCGTATATGAAGATAATCAGTCTACCTGTAACTTATTATCTATCTTCTATAATCATGGTAAACTTAAACATATCGAACGTCGATATCTCAAGGTAAAAGAGTATGTTCGTGATAACTTACTCAAAATCGTTCATGTATCAACAAATAATCAAGTTGCTGATATTTTAACAAAACCTCTTACGGCTCAGCAACATGAGTTCTTACGTGAAAAACTGTTAAGCAATTAAGATGGTAAGTCACGAGAGTCACTCAAGTATATCCGAAAACTTTAATTTATCAAGTTACCATCTCTATTGTTCAAGTCAAGTCAAGTCAAGCTAATAAAATTTTCGTTATTCATAAATGAAAATTCGTTAAACTTCTGTTATTCATAAATAGAAGAAATTTCTCAAAATTTGTAAGTTGTATAAATTTTTGAAAAATATTAACGGTCAAGTAAATCAAGTTTCAAGTTCAAGAATCAAGAAAATAATTACTCAAGTTCGGATAATTCCAAATTGGGTACGAGTTTCGTATTTTCCTAGTTTGCTGAATATAATTCATCGATCGATATCCAGACTCAAAATTATGTTATAATATTGACTCTAACTTCAAGAAATAATGACAAGTTTAGTTCAAGTAAATTAATTTTACTCAAGAGTCGACATTTTTATGAAATCAAGTCTTTCTTTTATTATCAAGACCAAGTCGATTTCAAGCAGTCTGATGAACTCATCTATTTAATGTGATGAAATACTAATATATCTGTTTATTGTTCCAGATGTATTCCATCAAGATGAATTCAATTTCTCGATCAAGAATAATATTAGTAATTGTATTTTTCCTTTCAGATACTTTTATAATTTTATGTTTGTTTTTGTTCCTGGTTAATCATGTGTTCTTTATTTTCAGGAAGACTTATTATTTTTAAGTATCATTTTATTTGAAAATACTAATATTATTTTGTTTACAGGTGACTCGTTACCTAGTATTAATTTCATGATACTCATTTGTTTGTTTAATTTTGACGTTTTTTTTTCTTTTCTCTGGTCAATTAATTTTGTAATTTTATTTGCTCAATTTTGTTTTTGTTTAATATTATGACCAAAATTTAAGAATTTAAGTTTGTTTTGTTTTTGGAGCGTCATACTCGTTTTGTTTTGTTAAGATTAAGTAAACTCAAGTTCCTGTGATTCTCAAGCTGCTGTGATTCTTCAAGTCTGTGATAACTCAAGAACATAAATTCTCAAGAAATTCCAATAAAAACGGCTCGACACTCGCCAGGAAGGGGGTGTTAGATGTCAGTAGTTGGTACTACTGCAATCAAGATCTCCCACAGTCAAGTTCTCGTCGTTTTTATCTGTGTTTTTTTTTCTTTCTTCTTTTCTGTTTTCTGGTCAAGAGGTGACGCTCATTCAACCTTGTATTCAATATGGCGATAAGACTCTGATTATGCCTGTTTGTTCCTTTTAATAAATTAAGTTGAATTACACAGTGTTTCTCAAGTTATTTATGAATATGTTCAAGTTATTCAAGTAAACACATATTTAAACCGAACTCAGTTGTTCGTAATTGGTGTAGGTTTTAAATATAAAGGAATGTTATATGATTTTATGACAAGTTTGTTGTAACCGAAATCCCACCCAACTCATTCTTCATCATCATCATCACACTATATATATATATGTAAGTTGAAATCCAAGGAAAGGAACAAGTTAGTTAGAGATACTTTAATGCAATGATTGAAGATACAAATTATAAGTTTGAGGAAGATTAACGATCTCCCTCCATTACGAGATTACAGTTTGAGTGGGAAACGAGTTTCAGCGTTCTCGGGTGAACGGACGAGAAAAGTCGTGTTTGTTCACACAACCTGAAAGTGTTAGTTTATGTTGTCTAAAGTGGTAGCGCTAACGGTTAGTGAGCGAGTGTAGGTGGAGTGTAGAACAACAATTTGCACTCGAATAGGAATAAAGTGTGAGATCGTTTAGATTCAATAATGTTTATTCACACGTAATTAATTGATCAAAGTGAAATTAGAAAATTCAAGTTTATATACACGGAACGAACGGAAAATAAATCTGTTTATCTGGGTCTGTTAGATGTCAGTAGTTGGTATTACTGAATCAAGATTTCCCACAGTCAAGTTCTCGTCGTTTTTATCTGTGTCTTTCTTTTTCTTTCTGTTTTCTGGTCAAGAGGTGACGCTCCTTCACTTTGTATTCAATATGGCGATAAGACTTTAATCATATCTATTTGTTCTTTTAATAAATTAAGTTTAATTTCATGGTGTTTCTCAAGTTATTTATGAAGGTATTTAAGTAAATACATATTTAAACTGAACTCAGTTGTTCGTAATTGGTGTCGGTTCTAAATATAAAGTGATAGCAGAGTTCAAGTGTGTTCGCGTGTTTGCGCCTTTGTTATTGTCAAGAATTAATGCGTTCCAAATATATAGTATACTGTTTGAGGAAAACAAGTTTTTATGATAGCTACTTAGTCGATCTCATAAATTATTTATATATTGGTTTTATTAGGTGTTCATTTCTTCTAAATTGAATGTAAAAGAGTGTGAAATTACTTGTTCTTTTTATATTATTAATTTTGTATACA